>JAPKLW010001653.1:121049-167901 GCA_026898455.1 Plectranthus barbatus | reverse complement strand
AAAAAAAAAAAAAAAAAAGTATATCGCACAGTTGCCAACTTCTTAATTTTTATCCAATTTTTTTCGTTTGCAATTAACAATTTTAATTTAAAAATTATTCGAATTAATTTAGAGTTTTTCAACATAAATCAAATAATAGCATTTGTTATATCATATTAAAAAAAAAGGAAAAGAATTTATTGCAGGAATCATATTTGAAAAGTGAGGAAGGGCAAATTGAGAATATGACTATTCCTTGAATATATAGATAAAAATAAATATTTAAGATTTTTATATAGTAAAAGTGGTTGTTTAAGGTTTTGACTATTTTAGAATTGACTTTTAAAAGAAAATGCATCAAGAAATACAAAATACATAAATTAGAGTTTGATAAAACAATCACCAGAAATATTCCTCAACTCCTCCCAATTATTCCTCTCAAGTAAATACTATACAGATGAAGTTTAATCAACACTGCAAAACCTACTAGATGGTGTAACATAAATTACAGAGAATTGTGCTGTACCTGATAACCGAAGAGCAAAGCAAAGTCAACTGTCACACATTGTTGCAGCTAAAGTGTATCTTACTGAAATGATAAGGCAAAATCTCTAATAAATTATGCTAAGGATCTTCAGTTTCTTAATCCTTAGAAGATAAAAATTACGCCAAGCAACAATTGCTGTCGCAATGAAAATTAAACCTTCATAACTAGAAGTATGTACTCTCCATCACCATACAACCTTTCTATGTTGGGAAGTTTTAGTTTATAGAAATGATTGCATCGGACTCCTCGGGTAGACACCCATTAGATAAACGCTAATCGATAAAAGCATGTATGCAACTTCAGAGAGCAAGCTGACTAACTTCCTTATGGTAACATATTGCTGAAGGCCTTATTTTGATGGCAGCAACAAAAGCCACTGGTTATACTCGTCCATACGAATGATAAACGAGCTGGAACTTGGGATACCACCACCACCATATGCCTGCAAGCAATGATACACCAAACAGATATGAAACTCATTCAGGAGTGTTCCCCTGGAAGCACACTAATATGAGGTTGTTTATAAGTTTGTCAGCCAAGTTGCAATACCTTGGCAATTTCAGATGTATCAGTACTGCTGTCTATAGTCCTCAGAGACATTTTCAGATTGTTCCTCTGCATGTATACAATAGCTCCGATAGGCCTGTTTAATCAGTAGGTAAAATAAAAAAGATAGTAAACAAACTCCTACAATAGCCTCACTAAGATTATATCAAGAACATTCCCTTAAGGTCTATCCAAGAGATCACTTAGATATTGTTTACGCTACTAAAAGATACACAGTTAGCACTCTTAAAGAACTTGTGATAGAATAACTATGACAACCAACAACAACTAGGCACAGGCTAAAACTTTGATCGACAGAAATTTCCTTTCCATCCATTTTTGGAGCTTGCAAAGAGTTATAAATTACCAGGCAACGGGAACGGGATTTGGAAACTTCTGCCTAACATAAACTCAATTTTAAGCAACAGTGGAAGTTCTACATTTTAATGTAACAATACAAGATTCCTCTAAATTTCTATATGTTTACTTCAGGCAACAATTAATTTTTTCTGCGGAAAAAGTAGAGCTTATAGTGAGAGTTTAATACGTGAAAATATAAACATGAATTAACTGTTCACTTGGTATGAAAACAGAAGCAGGCTAAGAGAACAACTACATCAAGACTCAAGCTAGCCATGGGCACTATATACTTATTATACAGTCCAAGATGCCATCCATTTATTCATGTAAAACATATTGAACATCCAAAGTAAAAACTCATAGCATTCTATTATACGGGTGCTAAAATACACACACAAAAAAAAATAATAAAATAATAAATTAAAAAATCAAATGGAGATTCAGGAATTATGCTGTCGGGTAGAATTTAATCAGCCTTCTTAGACTCAGATAATTCAGTTCTACATACATTCTGCTGTGAATATATAGATATGTAAATAAAGAGGAAGCCTAGAGCATATCTATAACGGAGAACCAAAGAAGCTAGCAACTTAACCCATACCGGACAAGGAAAGTAAAGGAATGATTACAATGGAGTACAAGTGGTTAAGCGCTTTGCCTGTGAGTAATTGGTCATGAATTCAAGTTACATTGGGGACATCCCTTCCTATTTAAATAATGTAATCCATTTTTCTTTTTTTTAAAAAAAAAAAGAGTTGCGTTTTTCAGGCAGATTGTTACATTGTAGGTTAAAGAACAAAAGAAAAGCATTTCAAAGTCCCACTAGCTAACAAATATGCAGTACACAGATGCATAAATAAAGTGTAAGGACCATATTAATCTAAAAAAGACCAAAAGAAAAGAAATTACATGAAAATCACCTTAGCCCAGCTGCCGCACTCATTTGACTGAGTTCCTTCCCCATTTCATCACTAAGATCCGAATTCCCATCAGCTCTAACACCCTAATCAAAAAACAAGATTGATGCAAGCAATTAGAGTATAATTCCAATACTTCAAACATTTTTAGAGTTTCATGTAGATAATCGTTGATATTACATGGTTTTTATGTATGATTCTAGGATGTTTTAATTGATGGATCATACTTATATTACATGATTATCTTTTGTTTATGTCAATTATCATAATCAAATCAATTGCAGTTGAGACTGAGTTAAGAATCAAAATCACAAGCTTAAACTGTGAATTTGACATCAACAAACTAAAGATTGTTTAACAAGATATTGGACAAAATTTCCATACCAGGCATTCGCCATAAAAGCCTCTCCCCAACTTAACCCTAAAGACCTTATGAAGCAGTTTACTGGCATCTGTACGCCGATTAGAAAGATATGTGTTTCCTTTGATGATCAAGTCGGAAGAGCATATATTAGTCAGCTGTTCATATAGAAAAAAACATAATCAAATAAACACAGTCTTAACTACAGTAAACAAAATAAAAGAAACAAAAAAATAGTGATTGAAGCTAACCCTTCAATGGAGGTAGGATTAGATATAGCAAGGTTTGTTCTGCTAACAATTTCTTTAATGGCCAATGAAGAAATAATATGGAATATTAATAAAATTTACATGAACCTGTTGATACATTAGAGGGTTAGTGATGCAGTTCAATTTTTCCCTCCAATCTCTTAGCCCAATATTAAACGCTTTAATGTTGGGCAAATCCCGCTGCCGTAGATCACCAGCTCCAATGTATTTCAGAATCAATTCCACACGATCTTTGTCTTCATGGTTTAACAGGCTCAAACTATCAACCTGTCACATTTAGTACTTTAAATAAATCATCACTGGAAATTTATGAATAAAATACTCGAAGCTGCATAAATATTGCCAACAAAACAGAAAAACCAAATAAAACATCCAGGTTTAAGTTTACCTGATCTGATCTTAACTCTGAAAGTTTAGCAGAGAAATATTCATATACAGAAGTGGAGCTGCTCTTCTCAGTATTTACATGGAACCAAAGGTTTGGATCAGAATCTGTCTTTGAAGGCATTCCGGAAAGCGCTGATTTCCGGTGATCAAATCCAATAACCCTGGTTACAGAAGTTGCTCGCTTAAAACCACTGGCAGCGTAACTCTCATAAAGAGGGCAACAGAAGTTACAATACATTCAATAACATAAAAAAAACGTCCACTTACATGGATGCTGTTCTCCTGGAAAGCTCCAAAGCAAAACCTTTTGGACCCAAAAAGTCTAGAAAGTAGCATGTATTCATCCCTTCTATGCACAAGTCATCAATGCTAAAGAAAGAAAAAGTTGGTACAAAATGAAGATTAAAAGGGAAAGATAATACATAGGTAAGATTACACAATGTCAGTTTGCATGTGGTAATTGTTCAACATAAGTTAAGTGGATACAGTCCTTAGCCACACCTATTTCGCATGTCAGAACATTTTTTTAGTTGGGTATATTCACAAAACTTAAGTGCAAGTTAAACATTCTTTTGAGCCATCCGCTGGGAAAAAATATTTTCACGATGAGCAGATATCAACAAAGACAAATATTTTTCTGATTATGATCAAGGCCCCAACTATGGTACTGCACACATATGGCATTGATGGCAACTTAACAGCAAAGGCAACACCTCCCGTTCAATAGGAATTTCTGAAATCTTTATGACTTAAAAATTGCCAAACCAGACGCCCAAAATAAATTATCATTCACTTCAAATGCACGCAGTGAACATAGCATATATGCGTTCATGCATACAAACTTTCTCCACATCAAGATCGATATCACATCAGATTCAATTGTGCACTACCAGATTGTACGTAACGCCATGAAAGAGACAAATGAATATTACCTGAAGGGCGCGACGGCGGAGAAAGGCAGAATGAGGCAACGGAGGTTGAGTCGAGAGTGGTAGAGGTGCGCGAAAAGCGCTCCATAAGCGCCGGAGAATGAGGGGTAATTGTACAGCACCAAGTTCGGAGTTCTGCTCTCAGAAGCCTTTAGTATTGCTTCCAAAGTGGCGTCTGATCGCAACTGACGAACCAGCACCGGTGATTGGGATGCGAAAAAAGAGGCGGCGACCCGCCGTTTAAAGGCGGTAGAGAGAGCCATATAATTGTGGTGATACGGCCGACGATGGCGTAAGTATCCTGCCTTCGCTAATATGGCTGTAGCCTCGTCGATGGCCTCAGTAATGTTATTGTCGGAATTCGATTGAGAATGTTGTAGAACTCGGTGGGCGGTCGGGGGGGCCTAGCGCCTAGGCTTTGTTTATGTATTCTCACAGTTTCACCAACATCACAATTTAGATAATGGAACTTCCATATCAAAACAACCTAAAAACTCACACAATTTAGTTAATGGAAGAAATTGCATGATCAATGAATACATTTAAGTAAATAAAGGTGATTGTTTAAATTAAAAGCATCAACACTATTATATGTTTTGTGGTTTTATTTATTCAATTTCAATTAACAGTAAAAAAATGAACAAATATAGTTCTGAAAATGTATTTCTATCACCAATTTAATATCCATGAAACCATGACATTTCACACGCATACACATATTGACATATATGAAATTTGTAAAAATTAGAGTTCGGTCTACATGTTTTATGCATGCTTAATGGATCAAAATCTAGTTTTAAATTTCATCCTACACCATTTTTTTTCCACAGCATCACGCTTTATATACATTTACTTCCCAGAATCTTGCAAATGAATATTTGGTTTACAAAAATTGAATTGATAATTAATAATAAGAATTCTAACAGCATCAGTTTGGAAGCATACAAAAACAGCATCAATTTGGAAATTGGAAGCAAGTCAAGTAACGAACCAGGACTTGGAGTGGGCGAGCGCAGGGCGACTGCGTGCGTGCCTGCTGCTGCGAGTCTGGGACCAATCGGTGTGGGCTGGCGGGGCAGCCGAGCGGAGGCCGTGGGCTAACTGTCGGCGCAGCCGAGTGCAGGCCGTGGGAGAACTGGCGGCAGAAGGGAGGTAACGGTGGAGTGAAGAGCCGAGAGCGTGCGTCTCGTCGTGTTTAGTCATAAGTCGTAACAAAAAAAAATTTAGGGCTGACTGAAATTGAAATTCAATTTAGGTTTATAAATTATTATTAATATCAAATTAAAAATTTACATAAAAAATAACAAAAAAAAAAAAAGAATAAAGTGAGAGCAACCCTTACCCACCAGAGCAGCGAGGAGGCCAGCCGAGTCCGACGCCAAATCCCGCCGCGGCGGCGCCCACTGCGAGTACTCCGACCGCCGTGACCGCCGCGGCGCCGCCCACGTCGAGTACTCGACGTCCAGGGAAGAAAACGTCCAGAAGCAGCGAGGAGGCCATTCTCGCCTCGGCCGGTGCCGCCCAGCGATTCTGCGCAGAGTACTCGGCCGCCGTGAACGAGTTTTGCAACACTAATTGAGAATGTAGGACATTGGACAGCAACAGAGCCACCGGTCACCACCTCTACCTCTAATCACCATCTATAAGCCGCTTCCGGAAACAATTAACCGAGAATCTATCTAAACATCGACGCGCGAGGAATAGTTCGCCGTCACCGGAGAAGGGACGGTGCGGAAGCTGGGGTTTTGAATCTGTATACCTTTTTACACATTTGCAGTACCGTTTTAAATTTTATTTAATTTTTATTGTTGCAATTTAAAATATAATTATTAGAGAATCTTGATAATTATACAATATGTCATTATGTTGTATATTTTCTTAAATAAATCAGATTATATATCATAATATAATGAATAAAAGAAAGGGAACAAAAAGATGAGACAAAGAAAAAAGAATTATACTCACTCCGTCTGCTTTTGACACAATAACCAAGACATGTGAGAGTAGAATGAGTTGCGTGGAATTAATATTTTATTGTTAAGTGTGAAAAAGTTGCATTTTTTAGAAACATGACTATTAAAATGGGACGGACAAAAATGAGAAACATGACTATTAAAATGGAACGGAGGGAGTACTAAATAAAAGTAAAAAAAATAATGGAAAATAGAGGAATACTAATTTAAGCTAATTCTTTTCTTTAAAATTTGTCAAGCAAGCACTATATTTTACCAATGTAAACTCAATATCTCCATCGAAATTTGAAGTGCCCGTTTTTTTAGTAGTGTTTTCATAACGATCTTTTTTAATACCAAAATATGTAACGCCCCGGCCCCAGGGCCCGAACGAGCTCACCTGAGGTCGGCCACGTTACCCACCAATGGTCCGTAACGGCTACCAGGTTGACGGCTGACCCCACAAACCAACACAAGTCATTCCCAGCGTGATTTGTCCTTACTCACACGCACCCTGAGAAACTTCTCAGGGGGTCACCCATCTTAGTTCTACCCCAAGTCAAGCACGCTTAACATTGGAGTTTTCCTAGAATGGTGCCGGAAAAGATGATGCACCATGTTGGTAGGAGTAGCACAATCAAATCCTTTAAGCACTTTCATCTTTACATAGCCAGAATCCCTCTCATTCCGGTGTGGCTTCATTCATTCATGTCACCCTCCGCACACCTATCGGAAGTCTTATAGGAGCCGCTCATTGTTCGTACTTCTCATGCACCGGCGATCACTCCTTGCTCCAGCGTCGGGTCGTCACATGCCCACCAGCTTCCGCTGGTTCGTCCTCGAACCACACCGTACTGGGAGAGGTTCGGCTCTGATACCATTTGTAACGCCCCGGCCCCATTGTACCTTGATTAATGTCACTTTTCGATTTCTCAGCTCATGAACCTTTTTATCAAGAATTTCCACAGGTTCTTCTTCATAAGTCATATCTTTATTAAGTGTAATATCTTCATAATTCACCGTATGACTTGGATCGTACAAATACTTCTTCAACATGGAAACATGAAAAACATTATGCACTGTGGACAACTCTGGTGGCAGTGCTAAGCGATAAGCCACATCTCCAATCTTTTCCAAGATTTCAAAAGGTCCAATAAAGCGAGGTCTCAACTTTCCTTTCTTACCGAACCTCAATACTCCTTTCATTAGAGCTACCTTCAAGAAAACTTTATCGCCAAGCTCAAATTGCTAGTCTTTTCTTCTTTTATCAGCATATGACTTTTGTCGATCTTGAGCTGTCTTGATTCTATCTCGTATCTTTTCAACTATCTCAACAGTTCTTTCTATCAATTTTGGCCCCATAATCTTTCTCTCACCCACTTCATCCCAATAAGCAGCCGATCTGCACTTTTTTCCGTAAAGTGCTTCATATGGAGCCATGCCGATACTTGAGTGGTAACTGTTGTTATAGGCGAATTCTACTAATGGCAAATGTTTCTCCCAACATCCTCCTATATCCATGACACAAGAGCGTAGCATATCTTCTAATGTCTGAATAGTTCTCTCTGATTGACCATCTGTCTGTGGGTGATAAGCTGTAGAAAAGCTCAATCTTGTGCCCAAAGCTGTATGCAGACTTTTCCAAAAATTTGAGGTAAACCGTGGGTCCCTATCTGACACAATTGTGATTGGCACTCCATGCAATCGTACTATCTCACGAATATATAGCTGAGCAAATTGTTCCATTTTATACGTCATTCTCACAGGCAAGAAATGAGATGACTTTGTCAGCCGATCAACTATTACCCAAATTGCATCATTACCCTTTGTTGTTTTAGGAAGTCGTATCACAAAATCCATGGTTATGTGTTCCCACTTCCACTCTGGTATTTTCAGTGGATGTAGTAATCCTGATGGTCTTTGATGTTCAGCTTTCACTTGTTGGCAAGTTAAACATCGGCTCACATAACTTGCAATTTCTTTCTTCATACCATTCCACCAAAATTTTATTTTGAGGTCATGATACATCTTTGTACTGCCAGGATGAGCTGTATAAGGCGTTTTATGCGCCTCTTCTAATATTTCTCTCCTTAAATTTTCATCATCCGGCACACAGATCCTTCCTGCAAACATTAGTACTCCATCACTTGTCAGCGTAAATCCCTTAACATCACCTGACACCTCCTTAGCTCGCATCTTTTCTAAAAATTCATCATTATTTTGAGCTTCTCGAATTCTATCTCGAAGTGTTGGTCGAATCACCAATGCTGAAATTACAGCGTCAACATCTTCCTTTTTAGTTACCATTTCAAGATTCAACTTCGCAAAATCTTTTAGCAACTCCTCTTGTTGAGTCAATGTTTCTGCCGGACTTACTCTCTTCCGGCTAAGTGCATCGGCCACAACATTTGCCTTTCCAGGATGGTACATAATCGTACAATCATAATCCTTTACCAATTCTAGCCACCTTCTTTGCCTCATGTTCAACTCTTTTTGTGTGAAGAAGTATTTTAAGCTCTTATGGTCTGAGTATATCTCACACTTTCCTCCGTATAGAAAGTGTCGCCAAATCTTCAAGGCGTGAACCACAGCTGCCAACTCTAAATCATGGGTAGGATAATTTAATTCATGAACCTTCAATTGCCTAGAGGTGTAGCCAACCACCTTACCTTCTTGCATCAAAACACAACCAAGTCCTTGCTTCGATGCATCAGTGTAAATCACGAATCCCTTAGATCCATCAGGAATTGTTAAAACTGGCGCAGTGATCAACCTTTGCTTCAATTCCTGAAAACTTTGCTCACACTCTTCTGTCCATTAAAATGCTACTCCCTTGCGTGTCAATTTTGTGAGTGGACCAGCAATCTTTGAGAAATCTCGAATAAACTTTCGATAGTAGCCTGCAAGTCCAAGAAAGCTCCTTACCTCACTAGCATTAGTCGGTGTAGTCCAATTATTCACTGCCTCGACTTTGGACGGATCCACCTCAATTCCTTCCGTAGATACTACATGCCCAAGGAATGAAATTCGATCCAACCAAAATTCACATTTTGAGAATTTTGCATATAACTTCTCATTTCTTAACGTCTCTAGAATAATTCTCAAATGTGTCTCATGTTGCTCCTTAGTCTTAGAATATACTAAGATATCATCGATGAATACGATGACGAATTGGTCCAAATAAGAATGGAACACTCGATTCATTAAATCCATAAAAACTGCTGGAGCATTTGTTAAACCAAAGGGCATAACTACAAACTCGTAGTGGTCATATCTCGTTCTGAAAGCAGTTTTAGGAATATCTTCTTCCTTTACCTTCAATTGATGGTAACCAGATCGTAGATCGATCTTTGAGAATACACTAGCTCCCTTTAACTGATCAAGTAAATCTTCTATCCTTGGAAGCGGATATTTATTCTTTATCGTGAGTTGATTCAGTTCACGATAATCTATACACATTCTCATACTACCATCTTTCTTCTTCACGAATAGTACTGGAGCTCCCCACGGTGAGACACTAGGTCGAATGTGTCCTTTATCTAGTAACTCTTGTAATTGCACCTTCAACTCTTGCAGCTCTTTTGGTGCCATTCTGTATGGTGCTTTAGATATCGGTGAAGCTCCAGGAACCAAATCGATAGTAAACTCTACTTGCCTCTTAGGTGGTAGTCCAGGGATCTCATCCGGAGAAATATCAGTAAAGTCTTGAACTACTGGCACACTCTCAATTGTGACTTCTGGCGGTGTATTTCCCATCATATTCACCAAATATCCTTGACATTCGCCATTTCTCAACATCTTTACAGCCTTCATTGCTGATATGATTTTCAGAGATATTCCGATCTTAGCTCCATAGAAAGTAAATTCTGGTTCTCCTGGCCTTTGGAATACTACCTCTCTTTTGCGGCATCGTATAGTTGCATAGTTGCAACTCAACCAATCCATTCCAAGAATTAAATCAAAGTCTCGCATCTCTAAAGCATATAAGTCGGCAACTAATTCTTTTTCTCCCAAGTTCATTCTAACACACTTAGCAATCTTATTAGTTCTTAAGGTGTCACCTGAAGGTATCTTAACATCAAGGGCTAGGTTCTCTACCTCAACTAGTATACCAATCTTATTGCAAAGCTCAACAGATATGAACGAATGTGATGCGCCAGAATCAAATAATGCAAGAACAGGTACTCTATTAATAGAGATTATACCTGACATGGTACCACTCTCCTCCCTTGCTTCATCTTGAGTAAGAGCAAACAGACGTGCACTTCCTCCCGATTTTAGATCATTTCCCTTCCTTTTAGGACAATTTGTTGAGATATGTCCCGGTTCATGGCAAGTGTAACACACATTCTTCTTCCAGAAACATTCTCCGCCATGAGGTTTGTTGCAATTGGGGCAGAGTCTTCTAGTGTCCGGATTTGAGTGAGTAGATTGTGACTCCGTCTTCTCTTTCTTGTGGGAAAAATTCTTGTTTCCTTTGTGTTGATCATTCCATTTTCTTTTCCCATGGTTCGCAGTATTTTGGGGAATCACTTTATCAACCGCTAATCCAGTAGCTACCTCTTGAGCTTGACTAACTGCTTGTCCATAGTCCACAATCCTCTGAGGAGCAAGAATTCCACGAATTTCAGGTCGTAGACCTCTCAAGAACCAGTTTGCTCGATCTTCCTCTGACTCCAAAATACGAGCTGCATAGCGTGAGAGTTGATTGAATCTACGCTCATATTCCGTAACTGATAGGTCTCCTTGCTTCAGATCTAAGAACTCCTTTTGTTTTTGATTCCGAAAAGAGCGTGGAAAATACTTGTCCATCACGATCTTCTTGAATTCTTCCCATGTCAAAGCCTGTCGTGCTTCCACAGTCATGCCACGCTTATGAGTTTGCCACCAGTGACCCGCATCTTCAGTGAATTGGTAAGCGGCACATGCTATCTTTTGTGCATCAGTGCAATCCATATATTCGAATATCCTCTCTAACCCCATCATCCATTCTTCTACTTCCAAGGGTCCACTTCTCCCATTGAAACTTGGAGGATTACATCGCCGAAATTGCTCAATTACTTGATTGATATTTGGTGGCGGTGGCGGTGGTGCATTAGGTGGTGCACCTGCAGCTGCTTGTTGCACAAATCCTTGAAGGGCTGCTATCAAATTCTGAACCATATTTCCGTCTCTTGGATTGTTGTTATTATTTCCTCCATTAGCATTATCAGCGTTAGGTCTCCTTCCACGCCTCATTTTTCCTATAACTCAATGGAAGGATTCAACTAAGTTATTTATCATTTCACATAATACTACTACTTAAGACTGGAAGCATTCTATAAGTCTCTAAAATTCAAATTTTAGTTGAGCTCTAATAAGGATTATATTCTTTCTAAACATACAGGCTAAGAGTTCTCTAAAACATGACTTTAATATTTAAACTTCTTCCTCAACATATATATAGATAAACATTAAAATCACATAACAATATCTTTCAAGCTCATACACATCTTATCTTGCAGTAAAATAGATAAATAAATCACATACCTTGGAGTAGGAGAGCGCGTGGAATATGGGAGATATCATTAACAATTCTTAAGTCTATACTATTCCTTTTTTTTTTCAAGTCTACAGAAACGTAGACCTACTCTGATACCACTAAACGCCCCGGCCCCATGGCCCGAACGAGCTCACCTGAGGTCGGCCACGTTACCCACCAATGGTCCGGAACGGCTTCCAGGCTGACGGCTGACCCCACAAACCAACACAAGTCATTCCCAGCGTGATTTGTCCTCACTCACATACACCCTGAGAAACTTCCCAGGGGTCACCCATCTTAGTTCTACCCCAAATCAAGCACGCTTAACATTGGAGTTTTCCTAGAATGGGTGCCGGAAAAGATGATGCACCATGTTGGTATGAGTAGCACAATCAAATCCTTTAAGCACTTTCATCTTTACATAGCCAGAATCCCTCTCATTCCGGTGTGGCTTCATTCATTCATGTCACCCTCCGCACACCTATCAAAAGTCTTATAGGAGCCGCTCATTGTTCGTACTTCTCATGCACCGGCGATCACTCCTTGCTCCGGCGTCGGGTCGTCACAAAATACGTCATAATTTTGTATATAAAAATAAATAAATAAATACACTCTTCGTCCCACTATATTAGTCTTACTTTAATTTTTTCTTTTGTCATATTATATTAATCACATTTCCTAAAATCATAAATTTTTCACGCACATTAATAAAATATTAACTTTTTTACACTTACAAACATTGGTTATCGTATCCGGTCAATATATGACTAATTGACCGAAACGGATGAAATATTTTTTTAGAGGGTTTAGTCTAAAAAATGTATACAATATCTTAGGCGGGGGCGGTGCCATGCATAATCCTATTGGGTCGGCCACCCCACGGCATTTCGAATTTTTTTACCACGGTTGTGAATGTGATATAGTGTTTACAACGGTTGTGGATACACAATTCTTACCTGAGGTAAAATTCATATATTAGTTTAGTTAAAATTTGCGAAATCAAATTAATTTAGGTGGTTTAATTGATTTGAGAGAAGTGATTTTATTGGTCAATTTAAAATTTTCAAACTTGTGATATTGGTTTGGCCAACAATTTCAAGTGTGAAATCCATCATTTTGATCGGACCGGTTGTATATATAATATTATTTTAAATATAATAATATTAATTAAATATTATTTGATAAAAAATTAAACTATTATTTATATTGATGTGTAGGTCAGAAATTTATATTCTTTCAAATCCACCTCTATAAATTAACATTTAATTAATTATTTCTTGCATCTACGTGATGCGAAATATATTTGCACAATATTTATTATTTGTATCATTTGTTGAATTAATATTTAAATTAATCAGTACGACATATTATTTCAGTGTTTGCACTATTCATCGAATAATATTTCAAATCATTTGAATCAGTTTGGACAAATCATTTTTACATAATTTGGGTGATTTTGTTTGGAATAGTTATTTGGCCGATTTAGTTTGTAAGATTTTCAAATTGTATCTATTGATTAGATTGATATTTTACCCTTCGAATCGGCCAAATCTGATGGAGCCCAATGTGCAGTTCGAGAGCAAGATCCAATCCATATTCCTAGTGGACTTATGACAAGAGTTAGGGCCAAGAAGCTAAGAGATGGATTGAAAATGCTGATTAAAGAGATTTGGACTCAAGAAGCATTCAAGAAGCCCATCGGAGTTGAAAATTAAATTGGGCCAAGATGGATTAATTTAATTATGATATCTGGGCTTAATTAAGTTGATTTAGGCTTAGATTTATTTTAATTTCAGATTTAATTAGTTATTAGACTTTATTTACTTTTTAGATGTTATTTTCAAGATATACATGTATATCTTGAAAGATTTGATATGCTTTTTTAGATTTGATTTCCTAGATAGATTATGAGTAAAGATTTCGGTTTTCACCCTATAAATAGGGATGCTTGTTTTCGAATTAAACTCGGTTTTTAGTTTAATAATATTTTGTGAGTTTATTTCTCCAGTTTTGAAAGCTCAAGAATTTATGTGGATTCCTTGAAATTCGAATTGACTTATCAACCGGACTTACACATTCGATTGTGGTGTCTTCTGTCGTTCGGTGTCATTAGTTCTTTAGCTTCATGGGACGTATATGAAATTCGTCTGGAATACGTCATTTGAAGGGTCGAATTAGGGTTGCGGAACTTCCATCCGTTAGTCATTTCGTTTCTAGTTCTGTTTGAGTCAAAACTCTTGTTCCTGGGCTACGATCATTACTCATCCGCGAGGGTCGTATCAAAATCAGATTAGGGATGTACATGGTTTGGTCCAAACCGGCCAAACCGAAATGATTTGGCCGGTTTGACAAGTGCGAAAATCGGTCGGCCGGACCGTAAGTTTCAAACTGTATTAATTGGTTTGGTCCACGGTTTGAGTAGAGAAACCGGCCGTTTGGACCGGACCGGACCGTTTATATTAATAATAAATATTTAGATTATATTTTATACTAAAAGTTTAAATGTAGTACATTTAGTTTAGTGGTTCTATCTGTACTTTAATTTTTAAGAGGTATGAGTTCAAATCCTCTATGCAACATAGTATAATTTTTATTTTTCTCATACATTTTTATTTATTTTTTAAAATCTAAAATAAAACATAAACTATCAAATATTTCAATCTCATTTTAATTCTTTTTCTACATTTTATTTATTTTTCTGAAATATAAAATAAACCTTAAACTATCCAATATTTCAATCTCACAATTTTATTCAAATGTCTCTCATTACCCTTATTGTCTTCTCTATTCTCTGGGCAAGCTTCACCGTTATCTTATCTTAATAATTTCACCTTATTATTATTTTTGAGAATGTGATATGAACTATCATTAATTGTTTTGTTTTTATTAAGATTGTCTCGTACTTTGCTGATGAGAGCTACAATTAGTGTTTTTTTTAATTTCTCAAATAAATTGTAGCTAAAAATATGAGATTTTTCTACGTTTTGACTTTGCCCGTTAACGTCGTATTTCAAACCGTTAAACCGGCCGAACCAAACCGTTTTATTTGGTTTGGTTTGAAATATTAATTTGACCGGTTTAGTTTGAGAATTTTTTAAACCGTATTATTTGATTTGGTCCATACTTCAACCCTCAAACTGGACCGTGTACAGCCCTAAATCAGATCGCTCTTACTTTAGCATATATATACATGTATATTCAAAATAAATTATAATTTATATAATTTTATTATTATCTTTTTATAATTATATATTAAAATATTAAAATTTAAAAGTTAATTTTCCGATGAATTATCACCTAGACAGTATAGACATTTTGTTTCATTCCAACATTCAATTAGCACATAGCAAATTTTACAATCATAGTATATTTAGCGATCCGAATTCTTTTATTTGCTACATTTTTTATGCAAAATCATTTAAGTTACGTTCTTATAAGTTGTGCCTAAATTTATTATTACTATTATTTTAATTTCATTTAAAATTATTATCTGTGATTTAATTGACTTAAATATTTGTTGGGCTCATTTTATTTTCGCAGGCCCAATAATCATTTCCCTAGCCATTATTTTTTTATAAGCCCAATTACTATTTAGTGTAGTTATTTTATGAAGATCCATATATTTTATACAAAGAATCATTGGATAACCTACTAGCCCAAAGTTGTAGAAGCCCATATTCTTATTCATACCACAAAGTATTTTGGGAAAATAGGGAAATATATCATAATCTTTTATATATTAGGGAATTTTATCCCAATCTTTTGCTGTTAGGGAATTATATCCCACACTTTCATTCTGTTAGGAAATTTTGTCTCATGTCGTTGACTAAGCCGTTAAGTGCCCTGTGGCATTGATGTGGCGCTGATTCACTGCCACATATTTGCCACATGGCATTTTTAAATATTAATTTAATTTTTAAAAAAAATTTAATTTCATAATTAATATATACTTTTTATATATTTCATTTTTTATAACATTTTAATAATAATAAGATATATAAAAATATTATTGAAAAAAAAATAAGCATTAATTATTTAATTATAATATATTAAAAACCTAATTCTCATTAAAAATTAAAAATTAATATCAATGAAAGTATTTACAAAATTATTTTTGTAAATAAGTGTTGGCCGTAGAAAAAATTATTGATAATAAAACTAAACTAAATTAGTTCTAGGCATTGAATGATTATTTTACTTTATTTTTTAATATATTATAATGTAATATTTAATGTGTTTTATTTTTATACGTTTGTTTTTTAATAACATTTTAATTTTTAAGAAAAATAATTATTGTTTATATATATATATATATATAAAAACACGTTAATTATAAAATAAAAATATAAAAATAATATTTGAAAATTAAATTAATTTATTTTAAAATTTAAAATTACCACTTTTATTGATATTAATTTTCAATTTTTAATGAGAATTATGTTTTTTAATATATTATAATTAAATAATCAATGCTTATTTTTTTTCAATAATACTTTTATATTTATTTAAAGTATTATTATTTTTATATATCTTATTATTATTAAAATATTATAAAAACGAAATATATAAAAAATAAATAATAATTATGAAATTAAAATTTTTAAAAAAATTAAATTAATATTTAAAAAATGCCACGTGGCAAATATGTGGCAGTGAGTCAGCGTCACATCAATGCCACATGGCACTTCACGGCTTAGTCAGCGACATGTGACAAAAACAGAATGAAAATGTGAGATATAATTCCCTAACAGCAAAATAGTGGGATAAAATCCTAATATGTAAAAGATTGAGATATATTTCCCTATTTTCCCAAGTTTTTTATAACTCAAATCCAGTTCAATGCAGTACCCAATTCTTCTCTAACGGAAGAAACACGTCCTCCAACCATCATTATAGAAATATTTGAGAAGCTTTTCAAATAACCATGTTCATGAAAAACCGGTTTCCATCATCAATTGAAATCAATCTCAGTAATCAATTGGTAGACCCTTGAAATTCATTCTTCTCTCACTATATATTAATATAGGGTGTCGATATTCCGTTTATATTAATCACCACAACACATATAATCTTCTTCAATCTTCAAGGTAGCAATACCATTTCTTTCAAGTTAGTTTCCTCTCCTGCATTTTTTTCACAGCATTTGGATTTTCTTCTAGAAGGAATGACGAGAGGTGTTGGCGGCGCCAAAGTAAGGGTGAAAGGAATATGATAGTTATTTGTGGTGGTGCTGTCACGGAGGATTGAGAGAGGATATAGTGGTGTAATCGAGCTGAGCCGAGTACTCAGATGCTCGAGCTCGGCTCGTGCAGATTTTGTCGAATTGGAGCTTGAAAAAAAATTGAATATTTGAGCTCCAGCTCGGCTCGGGCTGGATTCGTTAAAGTGCTTATCGATCTTGAGCTCGAGTTCCAGCTCATAAACTCAAGTTTGAGCTTGTAAGCTCGAATTCGAGCTCGTTTATTCGTAAAAATTTCTTTTCTCTATAAAATGCAAGAATTGTGATGATAAACAACAAACAGAATGAATATCAAATATATTACTTCATTAGTGCAAAT
Organism: Plectranthus barbatus; assembly: GCA_026898455.1. NCBI lineage: Eukaryota > Viridiplantae > Streptophyta > Magnoliopsida > Lamiales > Lamiaceae > Plectranthus > Plectranthus barbatus. The sequence goes on along the minus strand of JAPKLW010001653.1, from coordinate 150,575 downwards.
AATATAAAATCATTCAACTATCTACATTTTAAAAGTATTTAGATTTAATAATTTATATATATAACTATATTTTATACATTAATATTTTTATATTGAGTAATCTTAACTTAGGAGTGTGTGTTAATTATGTATTTTTATCTTACTATTCTATTATATGTATATTTTTAAAGAAGTGTTAACATTTCATAATTTATATGAATATATAGTTTATACATTAATATTTGTATGTTGAGTAATTATAACTTAATTGTTGAGGTTCGTTTCGTAGAGATACAGGGTCCCGGGAACTCAAGAGTCGAATAGTACAGAAATACGGGTCAACGGGCTAATGTGTATAACAAAATTAAAGCACGTGATCCAATTAAACACAGATGCCGAATAAATGGTGACATAAAGCAATAACAAACTAAAGATAAGCAAATTATATGTAAATAGGAACAATTACTTATCACAATGTCACAAAGTATTAGATCAAACTCCGATAAGTACGATAGAGAGCTCGATAATGGACTCGTTGCACTGACTATAATAAGAAAATGAAAGTTGAATTGTAATTTTGAGTTAGATGTCGAATTTTGGCTTAGAGACCTATTTATAGGGAATATGGTGGCGCTAGGATTTTCAGGGTGCACGTTGAGGCAGTTGAGTAGAGCTCTCCGACTTCATCGGAGTTGTTATAACATCTCTATTTTTGGCGACCTCCGAAATTACCGCATGCTTTTTTGTTCGCCCTCCTAGCCATTAAGTAGCTCACTAGGAGTAGTTCTTCCTTCCCCATTCTATTTAAAGGAGATATATTCTTTTGTCGAGCTTCCCCATTCTTTCTTCACCGCTGTAGATGCTCGCATCACTGCATGGACCCACATCATCATATGAGCTCATATCATTGCGTGTGCTTGCATCAATTTGTGCACTCGTATCACCGTGTGCTCCAAAATCATCTCATGTCATAATTAGTCTCTCGCATGAGACCAAACATACCTCGCTAGAACACTCGGGGGCTTCAAGCCCCGACAACATGTGTTTAGCATCGAATGACCAAATCATCGTGGTAATCCTTTTAACGATTCGATCTCCACTAACACGATATGCGTGCTCATTTGATTCAATCTAGAAACAGTGCTACATTCCTTTCTAGATCTACGGAACTCTGATCCATTTGATTATGCCGCATCTGCCCACGTGCAACGCAGAGTCTGGGCTCACATGTCGATAGATTCAGGATCACTACCTGCAATCTCTTACGGGATCACTCCTATAACAATATCCCTCGGAGCCCCACCTCATTAAGCATATTTATTGCTTCGAGGCATTTATCGACTGATACAAGAAAGGATAACAATCACGCCTTTCTCTCTCACGTCGGGGAGATGGTTGGAGAGAGGCGGAAGTCCTCCATGCTAGCTCTCAGGGGAGAGACGATGGAGGTGCAGAAAGAAATCTCTCAATCGCCTCCCGCATTGACAAAATTCTCAGCTTCATCGAATCAACATTGATCTCGATAAAGCTGGGGGCTATTGTTGTGCTCCAAAATGGCCAAGCTCATTCTAGGTCCATTACGTGATCGAACAGCGTTTCATCGAACGGGCTAGTGGCTCGACCCATCAACCACAAGTGGTGGGATCTACCCGGCGTCATGTTAAGCCTGTAACGATTGGCTGGGTGATCGCACCGCTTGGAGTGGAAGCGATCGACCCGGCCCAACAATCACATCACTCCTTGAACACGGTACCCCATTGTTTGGAAGGTAATTTGGAAGAGACCACTGCTTGAATCGAACGGCCCGAAGGCAAGCAAATAAAGACAAGACCTGCTAATAAGAGAAAAGATGCTACATATCAGAGTTCCTTTATTTTCGGAGATTTGGCCATATGTGTATCGAATTTGATTAGGAGATTCATTATTTGAGATAAATAAAGATTTGGGTACATCTTACCATATATAATTTTTATTCCTTATATATTTAGGATTCTCACTCTATAAATATCCTAACTTGTATTGTAAAAAGGTAAAAACTTGCGTTAGACACGCCTAGACGGTTTAGGCGGATTTTATTCATACCCAAATGAGTTCACCCATCTCAAATAGAGTTTATTAATCCCCAATTAGGGTTATATTAGATGGGTTTGACTTGGGTTAATGGATAAAACCCGCCTAAACCGTTTAGGCGTGCCTAACCTGAGACATTCCCTTGTAAAAAAGGTCGAAAACTCTTTATATTTTCTCCTTAATAAAATTCTGCCACGGTTCTCTGCCTTTAATATTCTTTCTTTGCTTTTTTATTATTCGATAAATTTTAACCATCAACACCCATATTTTTTAACAAATATATTTAATTGTGAATAACTCGTACGTTATAGAATAGAATGTGATAATGCTTAGGTCTAAAATTGTGGTGCATTTAAGAGGTGGTAATTGGGTCAGATTTGAATTGGTAAGTCGAGTTGCGATTTGATAGTAATATGTTACACGCTAACTCGAACCTGACTCATTTATTTTTACAGGTCAGAAAAGCCAACTTGAACCCGATCTGTTTATTTTCATGTCAGCCCGGAATTGATCTGAAATGAGTTGTTTAATTATGTTGAAAATTAACCTTAATCAACATGACTTGTTTCACACGAAAATGATCCGTTTAACATGAAATCGCAAATAAAAATATAATCCATAATATAAATACTTAAATAGTTTTAAATTTTTAATAATAAATATAATTATTACACGAGTAAATTTAAATATCAGAAGCTTAAATGTTCTAATTTTTTTACTAACCATATTATTTACAATTTGAATATCTATTTAATATATATAAATTATAGGAATAAAATAGTAAATAAAGAATATTGAATATAGAATTAAAATTTAAGATTAATAATTTTTCGGGTTATACGGGTCGACATGAAATTAATCCGAACCCGACCCAAAATTAAATTGGATTTCGTTGTTCGATCTGAAATCAACTTGGATGCTAAATGGATTAACTCAACTCATTTTTATTTCTATTTGTGTTAGGTTTGTATCGGGACGTTGAGTCGGAAATTGTCGCCTTTTTCTTGTATTATATGCATTTGATTATGAATCTGCGTGGATTTTTATTTCCTGTTTTATTTGGGTACAACTACAAAATGTTTTGATAGATATTATCAAATTCACTGTTGTTTTCTATTAAATGCATCAACTTGAATGAAAAAAAAATGCATTAATTCTCCTCCCTCAATTATATTTAATATACATGTTTTTCATACAAACAATAATAGACGTAGACTTTAAGCATGATGGGAAAAGTGGGAACGTCGGGTTGTGGGCGACGTGATGGACTTGGGGAAAAGAAGAAACACATGTTGTAAGCAATGTTTTCAAAATCGGGATTCTATGTAGGATCGTTTTGGGAGGATGGAATCGGATCGGTAGAATCGGATCGTAAGATCGTAAGATTCTACGAAAAAGCAATCTAAACATACCCAAATATTCTAAAAATGTATTCTAGTATGGATTTACACATATTTAGTTCTTAATAATTGTATTTCTCATCCATAAAACATTATTCTAGGCAAATGCATAACTACCAGTAAAAAAGTTACTATTACTCAAGTATAATATAAACTATGCAATTTCAATTGACAAAATCATTCAAATATCAAGTCTAGTTTGCAATATAAAAAATAGTTGTAGAAATACGAAATTAAACATCACGTTTGACTTAAATATATCACATGATCAAAAAAATGGAACGCCAATGTTGAAAATGCATTCAACTATGATCACCATTATCTTTAGATATGTTATCATCATCATCAAAGCCTTGATCTCGATTTTCATTTTGATCAGAAACTCCAACATTTGCATCGTCACTTAGAAGTCCATCTTCAATTTCATCAATCAGTCGATATTTGGGTCTTCTCCTAACACGAGACCCAGATCCTTCACCACCTAAAATAAAATAAATAACAAAATAACTAACAAACTTTGTAATACTAAATTAAATCATATAATTATATAGAATATAAGTAAGATACTCACATATATTGCAGCCCAATATTCCTAAAAAATATATTGCAGCCCAATACTTAAAAAAAAGTGAAATTGAGTGGAATCTCTTGGAATCGTTGGAATCTTACGATTCTACGCGATCCTATACGATTCTACCGATTCTGATACGACTCTACTACAAAAAATGATTTTATACGATTCAGGATCGATTTCCCATGTCAGGATCGTAAAATCGTGCGATTTTACGATCCCGGATCGCGATTTTGATAACACTGGTTGTAAGTTTATTAATCAATTTATAAAAATAGACAAATGCTAGAAATTAATATACAACTAAGGGTTATCGATCCGAGTCGAGTCGAGTAGTGTCGTGCTTAAGTTTGACTCGTTTAGTATCGAGTCGAGCTTCGAACTTTTTTGTCAAATATTTTGAAGTTCACGAACTTTATCGAGCCTAAACGAAATTTCTAAATTTAGAATATATTTAAAATATTTATTATATTTTGGAAGAATAAGTTATTTATTTCTAAATTAATATCATATTTATGCTCAAATTCCTAATTTTTTCATTATTAGAAAGACTTATCATTATTGTTACTCTTAATTCATGAAAGATATTACTTTTATATAATTAATTATTTTATATTTCTTACTAATTTTAGCTAACGAGCTTGCTCACGAGTCGAAAACTATGATGCTCAAATTTGGTTCGTTTAATAAACGAGCTCGAACAAACTTTTATCGAGTCGAAATCCGAGTAGCTCACAAACAATTTGACTCATTTACAACACTATATACAACTTTATAAATGTTGAGGATTAAAATGCGTCTTTGTAAAAGTTTGAATTAATTTGCAAACCTTGACTAAAACTATTAATTAAATCGTGAATTTAAAATATGAGAAATTAAATTGTAAAAATAGATAAAACTTGTGAATTAAATTATAATTTTAGAAACATTTGGTTAGTTATTTTTTTTTAAAGAATCTAGAAAACATTAGGTGATCGAATTGTGTTTGTTAACAATCGACGTATGTAAGGATTAAGTTGAAAATAAATGTTAAGAATTAAAATGCAAATTTGTAAAAACTGAATTAAATTGTAAGAATAGACTACGATAGAAATTGAATTGTAAATATGAAATATTAGAAATCAAATCACAAGAAAAGATAAATGTTAAAAAGTTAAATTGAGATTTTGTAAACAGTAAATTAATTACTTTCATAAATTAAGCTAATCTCAAGAATAAAATACAATTAACCTAATTAGTTAAGTATATATAGTGTGGACCAACATCACAAGATCTTAGACACAAGTGAATCATATCTTTATGAAAATGCAATTAGCCTAGATGTCCATGTAGTAGCTAAGAAACCTATTAGTCTCAATTTTATAAATTTTTATTCAAGTATATAATATGATATTTATATTATTATATAATAACGTCAAACATCAACTGTCTTCGAATAAAATGTTCTTAAAATTATTTTGTTGAAAGCTATATATAGATTTAACTACTTTCCAAACAAGCATGACTCATCATCTAATTCCTTTGATAAAAAAGACATCATGATTTCGTTCATTGTAGTTGAGATAATATTATACATATCATTTTGTTGATTGTATAGTTGATAAAAAAAATAAAATCTCCACGTATGTAACTTAATAAATTCATTTAAAATATATGGATCTATCTCATAAAATAAAATAAAATAAAATAAATAATAATAATAATAATAATAATAATAATTGGGAGTCCGTCATATATAAGTTTTTCTAACCCATTGTGGTTAGGGGTGTAATCGAACCGAGTCGAGTCGAGTAGTGCCGTGCTCAAGTTTGACTCGTTTAGTTTCAAGCTTTTTTATCGAATACTTTGATGTTCACGAACTTTATCGAGCTTTAATCGAGCCTAAACGAACTTTCTAAATTTAGAATATTTTTAAAATTTTCATTATTATTTTGAAGAAAAATGTTATTTATTCCAAAATTAATATCATATTCATGCTCAAATTCGTAAATTTCTCATTATTAGAAAGATTTATCATTATTGTTACTCTTAAATCATAAAAATATTATTTTTATAAAAGTAATTATTTTATATTTCTTACATAAAAATATTATTTTTATAAAAGTAATTATTTTATATTTCTTACTAATTTTAGCTAACGAGCCTGCTCACGAGCTCACGAGTCGAATACTATGATGCTCAAGTTTGGTTCGTTTAATAAACGAGCTTTACTAAACGAACTCAAACGAGCTTTTATCGAGTCGAGATCCGAGTAGCTCACGAACATTTTGGTTCATTTACACCCTTAATTGTGGTTTAAGGTGATTCATCAACTTTGCTAAAATAAGAATAAAAGACAATTAATTTCCTTGTTGGATAAAGAAATACATGATTTACAGTAAACTTCGATATCGATATATAGGTAATGGATCATGTGCAAATACCTAAATTAGAAATAAGTTTTGACTTTTAATTTTAATGAATAGATGATTAGGATTAAGTGTTTTTAATAAGTAGTTATGTATTTTATTAGAGGAATTATGGATTTTAAAGAAGCATCATATGTCTCACTTCGGAGCCTAGTTGTTATATACTATATAGCTTTGCTGATGACCAATTGATCATGAGTTCGAGAATAAGATTCGGTGATAAGAGAATCAATTTATGTTAAATTGAATTGAATCCATTTCACATAGTTACAAATAATAATAATAATAATAATAATAATAATAATAATCCACATCAGTCTCATCTCAAGCATTAATGCAACCAATCTAAAGGTTCAAGTCATATTTTGTATAAACTTTATTTTTAGTCTCGGATCATTAACACTCTCTATATATATGAAATGATAAACAAAATAATATAGACCAATAAACACAAAGCAAAATGTGCAGTGTTATAATCCAAGCATCGATTCCAAACTATCTTCCAAACTTGAAGAACAACTCTGCAGTGCCGCCACTGCGCCGGCGAGCCTCTCCGACCACTCCTCGCCTGCGGACGCGCTGCTCCGTACAAACGGGACGACGGTCTGGTGGCTACGGCCCCGCCCTTTGGGACTTCAACGCTGTTCAATCGCTTGACACTAGTCACGATGAGGTATATAATATCGATGATTAGTTTATATGCATCAGTAAAATTAATTAATATCATGTGCATGGTGCGTAGGAAGAGAGAGAGGTGGTTGGAGGGCTGATTGGTGAAGTGAGGAAGATGGTGATGGCTGAAGGAGTAGATGATGATGATGTTGGACAGTTGAAGTTGATTGACGAGTTGCAGAGGCTCGGTATATCTTGCCATTTCGAGGATGAAATCACCCAAATCTTGAATTCCACATGTTTTGATGAGGAAGAAGATGATTTGTATTCCACATCTCTCAAATTCAGACTCCTCAGACACCACGGCTTCACCGTTTCTCCAGGTGCTTTAATTATTTACACCCTTTGCTCCTGTTCTCAGTCTCGAGATTTTGCACCTAGGTTAAAAATGATACTCCCTCCGTCCCATTACAATTGTCGCCTTTCTTTTCGGCACGGAAATTAAGAGTTGTGAGTGTAGAATGAGTTAGTGGGGTTAATATTTTATTGTTAAGTGTGAAAAAGTTGCCATTTTTGGAAAGGTGACAATTTGATTGGGACGCCCAATTTGGTAAGTGTGACAATTCAAGTGGGACGGAGGGAGTATAACTTAATTATCGATTCAAAACTTAAAAGATTAAAAAAAAATTTAATTTAATAATCGAAGAGATTATAAGATTTTCAATTTTTTAGATCCTAAATTAATAATTCATTTTTCGAATTTTGAATTGATGATTATTATGTTTTTAGATTCTGAATTGATAATAGTCTAGCTAGCAATCTTCTAATGTTATTTTTAGTTAACTAAGAATATGGAATTCGACCTTGTATGTTTTTAACCATTGATTAGTTTTGTTTTCATAATTCTGGTGAAGAAGACTAGTAAATCTGATTAAAAAATAAATAAAAATACCTTTCTGAGTTGGCAATTTTATATATTTCGATTAAATAAGTATTTTAGTCCACATAACTCAATATTGCAGTATAATTTTGAAGAGGTCCTAGTAATTAAATATGAAAACTTATTTACAATTGAACATAATAATATGGAATATATTATTGAAAAGCATACGCAATTATAATTAACATTAATTGCAATGAATATTAATATACAAACATAGCTATATAGAGATAATAAATAACTATATATTACACTGCATATGGATCTAGATAATTAGTACATTGTATGTCTTTAAATTAAATACTAGTATTGCACACACGAACTATAATTATTTGTGTTGAAATAATATTGCTTCGATATTTTATTTATAAACAAATAATATAAAATTTTCAATGTGTAAATTGTAAAGTTGTATAATAATATATATAATATAAATTGATGTTTATATTTGATAGCATATTAATATACATTTCATTTACTTTAATTAATTTATTTTGTAATTATGAGTCTTGAATTCAAATCAAAGTTTAAACATTATTTTATTGAAAACTCAAAAAAAAATATTATTTTATTGATATGAATGAGTTTTATTTCGTAATTTATATTTTTTTAATACTAAACAATTTTTATTATTTATTAATATGTAATATTCCCTCCGTCCCCGATTATTAGTCTCATTTTGACCGGACACAGTAATCAATGTTTGTGAGTGTAGTGGAATTAATATTTTATTAATGTGATATATTTTTTTTTATTTTAGGAATGAGACTAATCTAATGGACAAACGAAAATGAAAAATGGAACTAAAGAGGCGGGATAGAGGGAGTAACTTTTGGTATTTTGTTGCTAAATTTTTTTAAATTTTAAGCCTTTCACTTCTCATTCTCTTTCCCTTTTAAAATCAAAACAAACTTTTATGAGTGATGTAGTCATGCATATTATTTTTTTCATTTGATAAATATTTAATTATTTGCATTAATACATACTTTATGCATATTAAACTTTGACATCTATTCCTTGACATGCAATATGATTTGTTACCATTTATGACGGTTAGATAATCCTCTGAGTTATGTTGTCTTTTATGCAATATTATTTTATCACCAATAATGCATATATATCATAGCAACTATTTCTAGAACCGTCATGTGTTGTGAATTCATGTGTTCTAGTTAAAATTATTCACTATTTGAATTCCTCGTTACGAAACTCATATTTTTTTTATTGACTACTTTAACATAAATACTTAATTTTTAATTCTCATGCATTCGTTCATCAATTTTGTTATTCTATCAGCTTTATTTTGTGTGGTTCAACTTTTCCAAATTTATTGTGCACTAAAATATACTACCTCCGTCCCAATAGAATATTTAATTTAATTTTCGACACGGAAATTAAAGACTTTGAGTAAAAGTTGAATTAATATTCTATTGTTGAGTGTGAAAAAAATATCATTTTTGAAATGTAACTATTCGATTGGGACGCCCGATTTGGTAAGTGTAACAATTCGAGTGGGACGGAAAAAATAATATTTAATAGTATTAGTTAATAAATCTTCACATCGATTCTATCTCGCATTAATTCTTTGCTACCTTATAACGATTTGATTTCATATTCATTTATGAATTATCTTATTTTTTAATTTAGTAATTAATATTCTTAAATACTGAATCCAATCTAATTATATGTCCGATTTTATATTAGTTTTGCAACCACTTTGTTATATATATATATAGTTGTGTTCAAATTCGAACTAAATGCTGTGAATGAACTATGAACTTTTCATTTTGTGTGTTTAATTGATCATTGTAGTTTATATGATAGTTCATTATAATACTTAATTATGATACTTCATTGTTGTGTGTGTAATTGATCATTGTAGTGTATATGATACTGTAATGAGATATTATACATGAAATAATGATCAATTACACACACAACAATGAAAGTTCATAGTTCATTCAGGAAAATGAGTTCAGCCTAGAATGCATCCATATATATATATATATCATTTAATAATAACTTATGACAATATTTCTTATTCATTTTATTGATATTTGAAACAATTTGTTTCCTTAATTATATAATTGATAATTATGTAAATAATATATTCTTAACTAAAAAACCATGTACTTAATCTGATTGATAATTTTGTGTTGATATTATGCAAGTGTTTTTTCCTTAATTTATAAAATTATATATATTTTTTCTATAATTGATATTTTTATTGGTTTTTTTAAATCTATTTTTTTTTTATTAATGGGGAACATTCTGAAGTCATGAAATTTTTTTAATATTAATAATACTAAAAAGTATAAAACTAAATTAAGAACTTAGACATGAAAGATTTTTTAAAATCATTTTCATTTCTTAGAATTTATTCATAGAATTTTGTTATATTTAATTGTTACCGTTTTATCTTACATGACCAATTGCTATTGTATTTGTGACTACTTAGCTATTTTATATAATATTTTTTAGTTGTTATTTTACTTAATAATAAATAACGTAAAATTTTTCAATTTTATTGTAATTGATCAACCTAATCAATATTTAAACAAATAAAATTTTAAAATTAAATTGTAATTGTATTTGCAACCACTTTACAGTTTTTTTAATTTTATTTTATCAATTATATCATTTAATAATATTCTTAATCCAATTTTTTTTTAATTCTAACTGATTAATAAAATCAATATTCAAACAAATATTCTAAATAACACTAATCTTTTTAATACGTTTGCGATATTTATGAGTTGATAATTATATAATTATTATTTTATCAACTATTAACTTTAGATAAATATTTTAGGCACTAATTTATAGTTATAAATATATATAAATAAAAAATAAACTAATTGTAAATTAAGCATTCAAAATCAAAATAATATTCATTGAGTTTTAGCATAATCTTCGATTATCACTTATCATGCTATGGAAGATAATTTGTTAGCAAAATATTTACAAATCAATTTAATATCTTATGTGGTATATATTTGTTTAATAATATAACATTATATTAATTTACTTATACATGTATTACCTTTTAAGACTTTAATACGAAATATGTTATAACCCATAAAATTGCTTAATACATCATACATACATCAATAAAATAAAGAATAAAAATCTCATTTCAAGCCATTCGAAATGATGAGAATGAGATTAGAAAAGTGATATTTAACACTCATCAATAATTATTTATTCTTAGCACTTTGCATACACTAATTTGATCAAGTTCTACGAATTATAGAGAATTTACATGACAAAAATAAGAAAAAAAGAAAAAGAAATATGATAAATCATACAATACAAATTACAACCGGTCTGCTGATCTCACACTGAAATGCGAAGCTTTAAGCAAATATTCATTCATTTGTTTTTGCCATCGTCCTTACAAAATGCTTGATTCATTATTTGAATCTCATTTGAAATCAAATAATATGATCTACAATGCAAAAGAACATAAGACTAAACAAAACAAATAAGCATAATCCAAATTTTTTTTTTTCATATGAGAGGAAATAGAGAATGATGAAATTGTAAATGGATGACTTATATTTATAGTGCAAAAATTACAATAAAAAGGTCCAAAATTTGATTGTCATGATTTAAGGATTGTGTTTAATTTAATTATCAATTATAAAATCATGATGAAATTACTTCCTTAATTAATAAAATATATTCGATCTATCAAAACATTATTGACTAAATAAATTGTAATCTTCTACTTATTATTTTGAGTTGTTTATTTTAAATTAATTATCTAAAACTTCTAAATCTATTCAAAATTACGTACTAATAGTTCTAATATCTTTATACAATCTTATTTCCTTTTTTATATATATCATTTAAAAATTAAATATAAATTAGATTTATTTAATATAATTAAATTTGAATTGGGTTTATATATAAAAGATTTATGATTAATTCCATACAATCATTATATTTAACGTATAATGATTAATAAAATAATTTATTTAAAACAATTATAATTATTTTTATTTTTTAAAATAATCTTATAAGATTTTATATCAATTTCAGTTTTCGTAAATAATTCATAAACATCTTTTATGATTCTTGTTCAATTTATTATAGATTATTTTTAATTTTGGTAACTATTTCATAAGGTTTTATACTTAATTTAGAAATTATTTGAGTGTATGATTAAAGATTATCTCACTTTTAAAAAATTAAAATGTTTTATTCTTTAATTAATGAACTTAATAGTGCAATTAATGCAGCTGGATATTTTCATTTATTGTCTCCGGTCTTGTTTTAATATATATATATAGATATTATCTCGTACTATTTTGTAGATGATCGCTTTCTAACTCTGTGATATTCTATATTCTATTATGCAATATTTATATATTTAGTAAGTATATTATACTAAAATAAATTGTATAATTAAAATTATTAAATAAGGTTCCAGACAAAAATATTTAAATATAAAATTAAAATAATTTTTATTCAATTCTACCAATAGCTATTAATCTTGATTCATGTTCACGCCATGCTCTCTAAAATATTGTTGTACGAAAATTTCATATAATTAAATTAGGTTGTTGCTTCCTCTCTCACCCTAATTAATTTAGAGATATTTTTCAAAAGTCCTTAATATAAAATTAAAATAATTTTTATTCAATACCACCAATAATTTTTTATTTTGATTCATGTCCATTGAAGACTCTAAAATATTGTTGTACGAAAATTCAATATAATCCAATTAAGTTGTTGCTTCCTCTTTCACCATAATTAATTTAGAGATATTTCCAAAAATCTTTCCTGAAAAAGTGATGAAAAATCAAAGTGAGATAAATATAGAATATTTTACAAAATAATTAATGGAGTGAGTAGTCCATTTAATGAACAATTAATGAACTTATATATTACCATAAATTGCATCCGGTATTGTTTTAATATATATATAGATTTTAGAGAGATCTTAAAAAAGGAAACATACTTTATTAAGAAATAAAACTTTTTTTTATAATATGTTCTTACATTTTAACTACTTAATTATATTTCATTTCTAACATCATTAAAGATTATAATTGTAAAATATTATAAGAAATAATGCCAAAAATGAAATTAAGGCCAAAAAAAAGTAATAGGGGTGTAATTGAACCGAGTCAAGTCGAGTAACTCTTGCACAAATTTGACTCATTTATAATCGAGTCGAACTTAGAGACTTTTATCGAAACATTGAAATTCACAAACTTTATCGAACCTTAGTCATGCCTAAACTAATTTTCTAATAAATTTAGATTATATTCATAAAATTTATTTATTTCAATTTCAAAGAAAAAATTATTTAATAAAAAATTATACTCAAATTCAGTTTTTTCTTAAAATTACAATTGGACTTATCTTACTTATTATTTTTAAATTAAGAAAATATATATTATACATATTGCCAACGAACTTGCTAAGGAGCTCATGAGTCTAACTATAAATTAAATAAAAGTTTTTCTAAATTAGTTCGAATGAGCTTTTATCATGTCGATACTCGAGTAACTCACGAACAGTTTATATATGATTTGGGAATACAGAAGTATTTGATCGTTTTATGAACGAGGAGGGTACTGAATTCAACCCAAGCCATAGCCACGACGTCGAAGGGTTGCTACAGCTCTATGAAGCCTCGTTCCTTCAAACACAGGGTGAAGAAACCCTAGAACTAGCAAGGCAGTTCACCACCAACCTTCTGCACCAGAAACTGCAGCTCATGCACCACCACATCAATCCTTCATCATCATCAATCAGGGGTGCCTTGGAGTTTCCTGCTCATTGGAGGGTCCAAATGCCCAACGCCAAATCCGCCATTGATGCTTATGAGAGGAGACCAGACGTGAACCCGGTTGTGCTTGAGCTTGCCAAGCTGGACATGAACATCGTCCAAGCACAGTTCCTACAAGAACTCAAACAGACCTCAAGGTCTGGTCAACCACATAATGTATATATATGTATATATTATTTCCAATCTAGGAATTAATGTTATAAATGGATGTCTGGATATATAGATGGTGGGAGAGCACAGGGGTGGTTGAAAAGCTTCCATTTGTGAGGGATAGGATAGTGGAATGCTATTTCTGGACAACAGGAGTGATTGAGCGAAGGCAGCATGGATATGAGAGGATAATGCTCACCAAGATCAATGCTTTAGTCACAACCATGGATGATGTTTTTGATGTTTACGGAACCCTACCAGAGCTGCACCTCTTCACCACTGCCATCCAAAGGTTCGCACCCATAACTCACATGTTCGAAAATGAAATCGAAAGTGAGTAAAATTTAAATTAATGCATTTTATTAAAAAAAATAAAATAAAAGAAACTTTTTATAAATAAGTGATTTTCATAGGAAGATAGTTTCATTTTTTCATCCTCCCATATTTTGGACCTTACTTCTATTGAATAATATGCTATTAGTAAATGATAATTGATCATAAATAAAACGCTTAATACGGGTTAATGTGTGTTGGGTTTGAGATGGGGCGATGCAGAAGCAATGAAGCAGCTTCCTCCCTACATGCAGCTGTGTTATCTTGCACTCTACAAATTCGTTAATGAGATGGCCTACGATACCCTCGTACAAAAAGGCTTCAACTCCATGCCATTTCTGCACAAATCGGTATAATTTTTCCACCTTCTTCTACACATTTATATAAGGAGTTTTATCAATTTGAGTCTTGAAAGATAGTTTAATTATCACTTTAGTATCTGAAAGATAATTTTTCATTTAAAACATAAAAAATCTCAAAATTCTTAATTGAGGATCTCAATATTAGGTCATGAATTGAGGATTTTGATATATTAATTTCAGATCATGAATTGGAAATTCAATTTTTAGACCTTAAATCAACAATCAAATTATGTTACATTGGTAATAGAAATATAGCAAACGAGAGAAAAATGTATTGGCAGTGGGTGGATCTGGTGGAGGCGTATATGAGAGAGGCAGAGTGGTACCACACCGGATACAAACCAAGCATGGAGGAATACATGAACAATGCCTGGATATCCATCGGAGGCCTCCCCATATTATCACATCTATTTTTCCGGCAAACGGAGTCACCGGAGACCGAGACCAAGGAGATGATGCATAAATACCACGACCTCGTTCGTGCCTCATGCACCGTTCTAAGGCTTGCCGATGACATGGGAACATCCCCGGTACGTACGTAACAAAAAAAAAAAAAAAAAAAAAAAAAAAAAACAAACACATGCATGATTAATGTATATTCACAAAGAGATTAATAATGTAAACGAATGATCTGTGTAGGATGAGGTGGAGAGGGGCGACGTGGCGAAATCGATCGAGTGCTGCATGAGGGAGAAGCAGTGTGGGGAAGAAGAGGCGCGAGAGCATGTGAGATCGGCGACGGAGAAGGCATGGAAAGCGATGAACGGGGAAATGACGGCGCTTCGCTCTCCGTTATCCAAGTATTTTGTGGAAGCTGCTGCTAACCTGGGGAGGATGGCGCAGTTTATATACAGAGATGGGTCGGACGGTTTCGGCATGCAGCATTCCACCGTCAATCAACTGCTCACTGCCCTCATCTTCCAACGCTATTCATAATTACTCATTCTTACAGGATTCAAAACTTTAGCAACATTTCAGAAGAAGTCTAAACTAGATCAACCCACTGATTTCAAACTGAATCGACATCCTTAATATTACTATCATTTTAGTTGAATTAAGCATCTTTAAATTGCAAGGGAGAGATATAGTCAGCAATTAAGATGCTCTATCTGCAGAATTACCACCACTAGTTTCCAATTTTATTCATCACCAGCATAATACATGATCAGAAAGTGACCGGTTTATCATGAGAGTGCTCCTGACTTACAATTAAGATTTTTGAGAAGTGGGCATTGCAAGAGAAACCCCACCAGGTAAATCCTTCCATTGTTGAGTCACTGTCTTTATCTGAGTGTAAAACTGAACTCCAGCCTTACCTGATAATGACATGCAACCCATTCATATTTCACATACAAATTTCTCACAAACATGATGCTGAACATCAAACAGAGAAGGCTCTTACCATAGAAATTCAGGTCCCCAGCAAAAGAAGCCTTTGAGCCTGTAAATGAGAAGAACGGCAATGGAACCGGAATAGGAACATTTATACCCACCTGAAATACAAAACCAAGTTCATAATGTTTCAGGAGACAACAGTGAACATGTTTCCAGTTAGCATAGATCTATTCAACTTAAAACTCATAAAACATACGACACGGCTTCGTACCTGTCCTGCCTCTATCTCAGCTTGAAACTTTCTTGCAGCAGATCCAGATGATGTAAAAATAGCTGCACCATTTCCATATCTGCGGTAAAGGGATAGCATCATTGTAGTTCTCGAAGAAGTAGAAGTAGATGATTTGAAGATTTGAATTGAGAAGGAAAGCGGAAGTACTTGTTTCTGTTGACTATGTTTATAGCCTCGTCCAAACTGTCTGCCTGATAGAGGGAAGAAGATGATTTCACTCAGCACAATGGATTAGAAACAGAGCTGTTAAATTGTAGAAATACCTGCATGCAAATAAGGACAGGGCCAAAGATCTCCTCCTGGAAGTTGCAGTGACGAATTAATATGTATCCATGCAAAAACTTTGAGAAAATCAATCAGACAGAAAGATGTACAAGATGCATACCTTATAACATTCCATGTCAGCTGTGACATCAGCTAAAATGGTGGGGCCAACAAAGTTGCCTTGTTCATACCCTGGAACCTAAGGAAGGCAAAATGTAAAGTTATTGGACTTTCCAACTAAACCGCTCAAAAAATCACATAATATTTCTGGGCAAGAAAATTAAACATCCTTGATACATCTAAATCCACCAAAAGATTTCTATAGTTTTTCCTAACTATCTTTAGATGAAATTATTCAGAATGGTCCTGAAATTCTTTTACGAAACCAATACCAAGATCACAGAGATTGCTACAGTGACTTGACATGCACTTCAAAGTTCTTTGCGACGAATCAACTGTCCAGAATTGCAATTGCCCTCCAGGTCAGTTTGAAGCAAATATAATGAAACATTCATGTGAAATGTGATGTAGAAAACTGAGTAGAACAAGTAATGTTTTCCTTACTTATCATTTCCTCTAGCTATTTTCGGAGTTTGACCCTCATATTATTGAAGAAAAGTAAAGGGGAACATTTTAACTATGGTTTTAGAGGGAAATACAAATTAAATGTTGGAGAAATGCAAAAAGGACAAAAATTCATTCATGCACTTTCTCATTTTCTTGTTATACTCATAAAATTTGCCAGGGAAAAGTAGGTTACACATCCTGAATTAATGGATTTACATAAATCTATCTGTGAGAGCACGATGCCTCAGCCGCCTGTGTGTGCACGAGTTCTCGGCAGTCCAGACACCATGCGCAAGGCCTAAGCCACCTCTGCTTGCATGCACACACAGGTGGGGGCTGCCAAGATCTTGCTCGCTCATAGGCAGGGGCAGCTGAGGAATCGTGCATTTTCTATTAGTGAAGAAGTTCTGTTAGGTAAAAATATTATCCTTCAATGACCGAATTAGTTTTGTGCTGACTCACACATAAAATATCCATGTGGCAATGACATGGGTTTTTTTTTACTGGCCTATATAAATAAAATAATGTTGTTTCGTTTTGATAACTAACAAAAAAAACAAAATTAATATTGTATATCTTTGGCACCCACCACCATGTTGTCACTTGTCACCCCCACCATATATTTTAGCATAGCTCGATGGCATCATTGGCAGATTTCAAATTGAACATTCAGAGCTCAAATTCACAATGCTTAGTGATATATAACCCACTTTTCCCAAATTTGTCATACTGAAGTTTACTTTGTCTAAAAGGGAAATGTGATCAAACATAGGTTCTATATTTTATACTCATTTCCGTTTCCATAGGAAACATGATCTAACTTAAATTTTGATATTCTAGGGTCTAGTAAGGAGAAGGGCCAAGCACCATTTTCATTACATTTTTTTCTCGTTCCCTATCGAAGTGCTGTTGTTCAAGATATGCTTTACAAGCTCCACTGATAAGAATGACCAAAGAGCTAAGAAGCAGGCCAAAAGCTTTTAACATGCATATTTAGGCCACTTGGTCATTCTGGAAAATATAAATAAATGAATTACCTTAATGCTTCTTCCATCAAGCAACAGTCTTGCTCCACTTTCAACCCCACTTTGGACTAATCTATTTATCCTTTCCTTTGCCTGATAGAACAGACAATTGCTTAAAGAAATGAAGCAGACAGAATCCATGATAATAATAACAAATAAAGAAAAAGTTTCCAACTATTATCAGTTATTAAGTGAATAGAACAGTTTTTTATGAACATCTGCATCACTTCAGTACGGAGATTGGCCCTGAACTTACCTGCTTACTGATAACTGGACCAAGGTCTGCATCTGGATCTGTTCCTGCACTTACTTTAAGGACTTTGGCACGCTCCACTATCTTTTCTTCCCTACAAAGATTTAAAGGATTCTCATACACAAAAAGTCTCGTACTAAAAGGACTGGAGAACACTGCTCAATGAAACAAAAACTCCACAAGTCTATGTAGCATTTTATTATAAACATATATTTGAAGAATTACATGAAAAGATGACTAATATCACATGAATGATGTTTGTTAATATGGATAACATGGATAGGAATACCAGAATTTTGAGTCTCCAACAAACACAACTGTGCTAAGCGCCATGCATCTTTGTCCAGCAGCACCAAAACCAGCAGCAATTAAAGCATTTACAGTGGCATCTATGTTTGCATCAGGCATCACTACCCCATGGTTCTTTGCTCCCATATTGGACTGAAGTGGTACATCATTTTACACTTATTCAGTACAATATTTATATAGGTGTGAGGAGACTGTAATCAATAAACCTACAAACCTGAACACGTTTTCCGCTAGCTGAAGCCCTTGAATAGATATGCATTCCAGCCTTAAAAATGAGAATGGATGTCAGCCCACAATTACATAATTATCACACAATAAATGTTTTCCAAGGTAGGTTAGTTATTTTTTTTTAAGCAAGTTAATGAAATGATAATCAATCTGAGTCCAGTTTTCCGATATTTATTACTTGAATGCATCCAAGTGTGTGTTGTACATGCACCCGTACAGAGAGAGTGAGAATTATGCTGATAAACAGGGTGGTCAAACTTTAGGGGAGAGAAAGAGAACCATAAGTTGATGAATAATGCAATGGAAGATGTTAATTTTTATGGATTGGAGGCAACAATGAGCACAGAGGACATGCATGTTTCCTCTCATGTTGGGTTTCTGTACAGTTCAAATCAAAGCCAAAAAGAGTTAAAAGAAATTTATCTTCAATTATTGGGATACATCTACTATAAAACATAAAAATTTGAAATTGTAATATGTCAATAAGTCGTTTTTCCTTAAGAGGAGGGGGGTGGGGGAGGGGGTATAATTCATGGTTTATTGTTGCAAAACATAAAATAAGAATGTATTAATATGTGTTATTTTCCATTTGAGATTGACAGTAGAATGGAAAAAAATTGGGTGGCTTAAAAGGTATAACAAACATTCTGACATGAAACATAAAAACTGTCAATATAGAGGAGATTACTAACTGTATTTGAACCAACAAATGATACAGCTTTAATATCTTCATCATCACAAATTGCATTAACAATGTCCTGCAAGAAAGAGTAACAAAGATGGAGACTATTAGAACAACACAGAAATTGACACTTCTTTGATTAGCAAACATTGCTATCTCATTTGAAAAGACTGCTAATGGCATACAAGAGGTAAATATTAAAGTATATTGGAATATGCGGACATACGTTGGTGCCATGTACAATGTTCAGAACACCATCAGGCAAACCAGCTTCCATTGCTAACTCTGCAAGGATCATTGAAGCCCCTAAAAAATGAAGAGAGAAAGATGAGAAACAGAGAAAAATAAATTAACAGCACAGGCATCGAGACTGTAAAAAATATTCCTGAAATGAATGGAAGCCATATCTACATCTACTGACCTCGTACTGTAAGAAAAAAGGCCAAGGGGCATTCAAAGCAAGATGGTAAAACATAAACAAACTTGAAGTATGCTTATTTAATTTAAACAAAACTAAGAAACAAAAAGATGTGGAAATGTGAGCATAAATTCACACCTTAACAAATATATTAGTTTACATCTACAAGTCCGTACAAGCTTGATCAATTATGGATAGTATAGTTGACCACACTAACATGTTCACGATCCAGTTTCAGGTTTTCATGCACCATAACACTTAAGAATAAAATATCATTGGAAATACTGTTTGCTTAATAGTCACCTGGATCCTTCTCAGATGGCTTTAGAACAAAGGTGTTTCCACATGTGGCTGCAACGGGAAACATCTGGCATGTAACATTAAGAAGAACTCATTTCTTAGAAACAACTTTTTATTATCGCACCTCCATCTTAAAAATTGAGAAATAAAATTCAAAGACTATCAAATGTGCCACTGAATTAAACAAGAAATAGGCTTTGAATCATGAAACCGCTTTGATATACTACCGAGAGTAAGAGATGCCAACATACCCATAAGGGAATCATTGCAGGGAAGTTGAAGGGGCATATCCCGGCACAAACACCAAGAGGTTCTCTAATGCTATAGGTATCAATTCCATTTGAGACGTTGGATACATACTCCCCCATCTGTAAAGTTGCCATGCCACATGCATGTTCCACCACCTCTTCAAGGAAGATAAACATAAGGAGGAGTCAACAAAAAGGCAATACATTTTCTATCTGAGAGATAAAGAGCACACAGAGTACTAACCTAGCCCTCGGAACACATCTCCTTGAGCGTCCTTCAATGTTTTACCTTGTTCAGTAGTAATGTTCAAGGCAAGCTTATCCTACATTACGAATCCAATCCAACTTTGTCACTACCAACCACACAGGACACAAGAAGTATGTTAGATAGAACTGACCATGTTTTTACGAATAAGCTCTTGGAGCTTAAACATGACGCGTTGCCGTGTTGTAATAGGTGTGTTTCGCCAAGATGGAAAGGCCTCTTTTGCAGCAGATACTGCAGATCTGAACTCCTCTTTTGTTGTTAGTGGAATTTGTGAAACCACCTCTTGTGTTGCCTACACTCATTATATCAAGGAAAAAAGTTAACATGAAAAATCCCAAAGATGTGCTCACTTCGTTTCTTCTCAATCACTTACCGGATTTATGACATCAATGGTGTCAGATGAACGTGAATCTACAAAGCTACCTCCAATTAGATTTGGAACCCTCTGCACAGACATGAGTTGAGGCACATGATAAACTAAAATACAATTGGAACCAAACACTGATAACTACTAGACAATAATATCCTCTAAATTCTAGGAGATTAAACATATCTAAATTTGATTTTCTTATGTGCAGCCAGTGACGTTCAATAGTAATATTGTACTGAACGAGGACACCCTGTAGAGATATCAAAATTTTTAACTCAATGGAGTTCTCTATATTTCACTGCTTTCAAAATCTCTGACAACAAATAGGAAACTGATGCTTTCATCCTAATTTCTCTGAGTACAGTAGAGGATGCGGTCATAGGTCAATAGTTCAAATCCCACCGATGCTTTCAGGATTGAAACCGTTTCAAAGGTTTCCCTAGATTGGCTTGACTTTCCTACGTGATCTGTAAGCAATTGCAAAGGAGCAGGTTTACCCAACGCATGACTACATGCAGCAGTTGTGGGTCGCTCTTTGTCAGGGGAAAAAAAACTTGCACAAGTTCTTATGATACAAAACCTGCTGTCTATCCTTTCAACTGGGCTCAACTCTACCCTCAATTAAGGAATGCAGCAGAAAAGCAACAATTATGATATAAAACCTGATACACAATTCAAGTTCGTATGATACAAAACCTGCACTCTATCCTTTCAACTGGGCTCAACTCTACCCTCAATTCAGGAATGCAGCAGAAAAGCCACAATTATGAGTACATCCAAAATAAATAAATAAAAATTGCAAAAAATACAGAAAAACTCACCAGAGAGTTGCCATGCCTCCAAGACGGCTCAGCGACAGTCGAAAAACGAGAATTTGCAACCCCAAATACCCCAGTACTCATCAACCTCCTCATGCTTCTCGCTACATGAAGTCATTTTCAGAAACAAACTCTTTTATACAAAGCATCCACGAGCGCACAAACAGTCGAACAATGACAAAATCAGAACCCATGATTAGGTGTTTAATGATGCAACTCAATTAAATCAACCCTAAACATTAACCCAACACTCCCAGCGCACAAAAAAAAAAAAACACAAACCAATTAGGTAATCCTAAACAATAAGCATACAAAATCAGAACCTATTCACAGAAAAATGATTGAACCACCGCAAACAAAATAGCAACATCCAAATTGATCAAACAGAATCTCGTAGTATGGAGATTGAACTGATTACCTTGCTGGATCGAGAACCGCAACATCTTGAGCACGCGCTGAAGAAACGAAAGTTGAGTATGGAGATGCAGTGTGTCAGCCTCCTTCTCTGTTGATTTTAAAATTATTTAATTTTGAATAAAATATATGGATGGTGAGTTTGATATTTTTGTAACGTAATTGTATTATACTATATCGACTCGTACAAGTGGAATCTTTATCCATTTGTGTTTAGGTAGTTTCATTATTTTGTATTATATATAATACTCCCTCCCTCCCCCTTCAATTGTCCACCTCTCCTTTTTTGTCCGTCCCATTTTATTGTCCACTTACTTAAAATAGAAAAATAATACTCACTCACTAATCAAATATTAATTTATTCTATCTTTACTCGCATTGGTTATTGTGTCAAAAGCAAAGTGGACAATTCATATGGGATGGAGGGAGTATATATTTTATTTGTGGTTTTTTGGATTTTGTTTATTATTGAGTAGAGCTTTAGTTTTTTTTTTTTTAATAGAATATGCTAAAGTTCATGAATTTAATTTAACTTTAATCGAAATTTTAAATTTTAAATTTATAATTAAAATATTTCGTTATTTTTAGAAATTTTAGAAAAAGTAGATTATCTTATCCTATAAGGTGTCATATTTATACTCATTTTTTTGTCACTAATAATATTTATCATATTATACTTGTCAATCTTAAATATATAAAAATATTAATTTCAGAGTTAATAATTTAATATTATAAGTTAATTTTAATTAATGAGTTTGATTATGAGCACACAAAATGAATATTATAAACTCGAATTTAGGGCTGTAAATGAGTCAAACCGTTCGTGAGAGCTTGTTTAGAAAAGCTCGTGTATTAAACGAATCAAACTTGAGCATCATAATATTCAACTCGTGAGCAAGCTCGTTAGCTAAAATTAATAAGAAATATAAAATAATTAATTTGATAAAAGTAATATCTTTTATGAATTAAGAGTAACAATAATGATAAGTCTTTCTAATAATGTGAAAATTTAGAATTTGAATATGAATATGATATTAATTTAGAAATAAATAATTTTTCATTCAAAATAATAATGGATAATTAAATATATTCCAAATTTAGAAAGTTCGTTTAGGCTCGATAAAGTTTGTGAACTTCAAAATGTTCGACAAAAAAACTCGAAGCTCGACTCAATACTAAACGAGTCAAACGACACTACTCGACTCGATTCGATTACACCCCTACTCAAATTTAACTGATCACTTAATGAATGAGTTTCACTAAACGAGCTTGAAGAAAATCTAATTGAATTGATATTAGATTGGTCAGATCAGCTTGGTTCAATTACAGTATTAATCATAGCATTTATCTTTTATTCCTTTTTTATAAACATAGCCAATTGTTTTCGAGAAAGTCTTCTACGATGAGATGGTCTCATTAATGAGACGGAATAAAACTAGTCATCACAGGCATACTTGCTATTTATATGCAAAAAATGCATATGAATTCAAAATACCAGAATGGTGGAGGCATGTTGCCATCTTCACACAAAATAAACCGCATTTGCTCTCTTCATTTCCAACACTCAAAGTCCATAGCATGATTCAGGAGATGGAAGCTTCCATGTTAGAGGAGTGACGTTTCCCTTTGAGGTGAGCGGCCAAATCAACATCACTAAGCAGCTTCGCATTACATACAATGCACCAGTATTTTGATATCTCCACTTTTTTCCCTATTCCTGCTCCATATTTATTCACTACGCACGTGTTTAGGGACTGTAGCTTGGCTGTGTGCTTGCTTCCCTTAAAGTGATAGTTCAACGTCTTCTCACTCGTGGTCCTCACACCGCATATATCACAACTCCATACTTGCTTTGCTTGCTTGAGGGGAGGAGTTTTCACATGTCTGCGTTCAGAACTTGATTCTGATGGTGTCTTCCCTTTAGACTCGATCTGCACCTGCAGTTGTGAATGGATAGGAAGAAACATTCTAGCTCAACATGTTCAATAGCTTAAAATGACAATATTCTTGCTGCTCAGAAGAAAGAGTAACCGATGCTTCTCAACTCACATATTGTTGTGTAAGCTGAGTGAGTGAGTTCCATAACTCCAATCAGTATATCCAGTTCATTGTAATAATGTTGTAAAAACAAGTAATGAATATTTGTTTAAAGGGAGAGCAAGGGTAAAATTAAACGAATGAAGATGTCAATGTACGCAAGCATAATTTACCTGTTTAGATGTCGCTGCAGCATTTTCTCTCGGAGACTTGATGGATTTTTGCTTTTCATGCTGTTTCAAAATGTAAATGGAAGGGATACTAATTTGTTAAAAAGAAAATCAATAATTAATCATGTTTCCCTATAAATGACAAGATAAACTTGTTTATAGTAGTCAAGTAGAATATTGCACTAGTTTATAGAATTTTCAGAAAATACTTGTAACAAAAGCAGCCATCTAAAAACCAATACTAGAGCAAAATCATTGGTTGATGAGTTTCACAGGTTACCAAAGGTGAGTGTCTTGTATCCTTCTCTCCAAGCAGGCTTGCTTTGAGGGACTCGAGCTTCAACTTGTGTTTTATCCCCTGAAGATGGTCATTTAATAATATCTCACTCATGGCTGTAACCTTACATAAATCACATGTCCATTCTTGCTGAGTTTCCATGAGGGAAAGACTCTCGGGGCGTCTGTTATCTGCACTTGCTTCTGGAGCTGTTGTCTCTCCAACGATAATAACAGCATCATTCACAGAAGAAGTTGACTGTGAATATGGAACCTGCAATCCCAGATTAAAATGGTAACATTATTGCCGCTCAAAAGAAAGAGTAACCAATGATTCCCAACTCACATATTGTTGACCAATTTTGCACTGTAAAACAAGTCATGCATATCTCTTTAAATAGAGAACAAGACAATCAAGAGATCTAACTTGATGGGTCTTAGTTGCTGCTTCACTTGTCTCTGCAGCTTCCAACATTTCAGTATCGCGTTGAGGACCTTGAGTTTCATTTAGCTACAATAGAAAGCACATAAATCAAGGTAAAATGGATGAATAAGCTCATGTATGCAATCATAATTTACCTGTTTTTGTGCCGCTGCAGAATTTTTTCCCTCTGACTCAGTTTCTCTCTGAGACTTGATGCATTTTTGGTTTTCATGCTGTGACAAAATGCAAATGGAACCAGTTCTAATTTGAGAAAAAAGGAACAAGAAAATCTCAAAACATGCATAAACAAAAAGGAACTGAATAATCAATGCATTATACCTATTAGAAGATCCATTAATCCATTCTAGAAAGTACTAAGACCAAGAAACTATGCAAGTGCTGCTGTTCTAAATTGTCATATAAATGCTTACCTCCAATGCAATAAGCTTTTCCATAGCTTCCGGTCCATTTTCGGTGATGAATTTCTCTACAAGATCCAAACATGCCTCTCTCTTACAAATCCGTTCCTCCTGCTTGTGAAACAAGTAAGAAACTTGTTGTAGTTTCATCACCAAGATGGGGCGTACAAGGCCTTCGTAGGCACTGTTTGAACCATCAAACTGAGGCATCACCAACCAGAAGACAACCACAAATCTAACACTAGACCAGAAAGGCATCCTGCCAAAAAAAAAAACAAATGAAGGGATGTGATAAAAGGGAACTTGCACATTGTGATAGGACAAATTTGCTTGTTTCAATTAGGACACCAGTTCAATTAGTCTATCAAAGACAAATCAACTTTAGTAGTACAGTATATGCTTCCAGGAACTTATCATGTGCTTGTGCTCATGCTTTGACACCCTATTTAGTGAAAGTGCATCTTTACTGCAGCTTCTCTTATATAATTATATTTACATGGATTAATCAAACAAGAAGTAGCAAAGTAATGACAGACAAACCCATGAAGCATCATAACAACTCAGTCTCCATAGAGAAAAAACACTTACCACTCAATGATTTTCACAAAAGCAAATTCAAAGAGAGAAAACAGTGAAAAAAGGGCCCAATATATGACCAACTTCTTCATGTGATATTTTGAGCCACTCTCAATTGCCATGATGGAAGCAAACCTGCAACGATTACACATTTCCAACCAATCAATGCTTTGCTCATCTCATACCAGTTTGTGAAGATTGAAAAGTGAGACCACAAAGCTTTACTCTTCTACATACTTCTATATAAGCACAAACACAATAACACAGAAGGTAGAACTCACAGAGGATAGCCCAGTGCAATTGCGGGCCTGCATAAAAGTTTGGACAGAGAGAGAATAACAATTAGTTCAAGCGAATAATATGCAGAAACACATGCATGAATACGAGGGCAAAACTCGAAATAAAACACAAATATATATCACCCATCAATTCATAAAGGATCAGAGACACATGAGCGCGCGCACAGACAAACAGATCCTAAATCACTGCTAAAGTAAATGAAAGGGTAAGAAATCAAGAGCATGAAGTAGGTAAGCACACCAGGCAAGAAGATCGATGCATAAATACGCAAATCTGAGGAGACCCATGATGACCATTTGGGTTGTGTGAGGCTTTGCTGTTCCTTTGATTAAATAAAGCGTGAATGAAGTTCTTGAGTTGAGTGATACCTTCAATGGTGGGAGGCTCAGTCTCTACGCGGAAAGAAACTACAAAGAAAAGAAGATGACTTTACGAAAACCTTTCGTATTCTGTGTCGTCATCAGAATCTTGTAATTATAATAATTGAATAATAAAGTGGCAGGAATTGTAAATAGAATATTAAAAGCCATACATTAAAAAATGTTTGAATTGCAAGAGTCAGCGATAAATAAATCTATAATTTTTATGTTATACTTGCATGATTATATATTATTTGATGTTTCTATAAATATGTTTTATCTAAAGTTACAGCCTATAGAGCACGATATGTATTTTGAAATTAAGTTTTATTTGAAGAACGTTTTATTCTAAAAAATTTCCCGGTATCCTTGTCTGTGTATTATTATGCCATGACGGCCACCCTCAAATGAAGTTGTTCCTATCACCGATAGAGATGAGAAAAATCGAATCGAATAACTGGCAGTTTCAGTTCGTATTTTTAGTATATTCGATTTCTATTCAGTCTGAATTTTTTAGAGTTTTCAGTTTTCGATTCGGTTTTTTAAGGCTTTAATTTGGTTCGGGCTTTAAACTGAACCCAATCAAGCATGTATTATATATATTTTTCATATTTATTTATATAATTTAAATATAAAAATAATAAAATATGTACAATTAAATTATAAAATTTTTATTTTATTCTGAATCTCTAAATTAAAATACCTAATACATTTAAATATATATTTTAATTCAAGCATTTTATAAAAATGTGCAAGAAATTTCAGTTAAAATCGAAATCGAAACAGCCGGTTTGGTTAAAAGTGTCAAACCAAACCGAAAACGTCTATTCAATGCGGTTCGGTTTGGTCTGAATTTCGAAAAAATTTGGTTTGGCAGTTAAGGCAGTTTGGTTCGATTTTTAGACATCATTGCTCACCCCTAATCACTGACGTCGCTCAATGTAAAGAAATCTTAGAACTCCGTTGGCAAGTCGACAGCCCGACACAATAAGTGACTCTCTTGTTTCACTGTTCGAATTGGTTATGATCGTGGTTGTAAAGTTGCTAGGCGCTCGGGTGGGGCCTAACGCCTAGGCAGTTTAGGCGGGGCTTAGGCGTTTTTTAGATCGTAGTTAATTTTAATATTTATGATATATATTTATCAATAAATAAAAATTAATATTATATAAATTTTAATTTTTAAAAAATATATATATAAAAAATAAGTTGCATCAACTGATTAGACGATATGTAGCACGTTTAGTCGACTACCTAGGCTACGCATAGCGAACTTAGTTGGCAACTTAGGTGTCGATTATTTGCCAAATCGATTAGACACGGAGATTTGAGGATAATCGGTTGGGTGGAGATTTATACAATACTGGTTATGCTGATCCATTATTTGATACAACTCCAATCTTTTAATACAGATTGAAGATTCAATATTTGATGATGATTCATTATTTGTTGAAGAATGAAGCATCTGAGTACGAGGATGATCCATCTAGTGTTTGATGACGTACGGCTTTCTCGTCCCTACATAGGCATATTCCTCTCTTTTCATATTAGTTAGTTCAATATACCATCAATTATGAACTCCACCAAGATCAAATACAATTAATATTGTACTGTTTTTAATTGCTTAATTAATTCTTAGTGTTTAAGATCTATTATATCCATTAATTTAGTAGCTGCAGACAACTCGTTTAATTAGCTTTTTATCATTTGAGAATTTACTTCTCAACTTTGTTATCATTGATAAAATTTTCGAATAACTCAAATGAACACCATCAACTTTACACGCCAAAATTATTTCAAACTTAATGATAATAAAATATAAATAATATATATATGCCGCGCAACGCACAGGCGGAAAACTAGTATATGATTAAACCTGGTGCTAAAATTGAGTTTATGTTAATATAAATGAATATCTACTATTTATTTACAAAAATCAATGGTTTGTCCCCTATTTGAGGCACAGAGGTGAAAGCGTCTTGCCGAATTCGAAATTTATCAAGATATCTAAGCGTGTGAGTTTTAATAAATACATTTATGTTTATAAAAAAAAAAAAAAAAATCAATGGTCCATATTAAAACTTATTATCAATCTTATGCTTAATTCTTTTATAAAGTATGCTAAATTTGTTGTTTATGCTTTAGAGAAATTATATTTATTTTTCAACTTTATATATGTCTTCACTATATTAGGATTTGCATTAGAACCTTCAAGCTTATTTATTTATTAATAGCCACACTATAAAAAATAATAATAGTATTAGGATTCACAGTATAATCATGTTTATATTACTCTATCAAGTGTAATAGTATAATCAATTGTTTAAGACAAACTAATTATCTGACCTAAGTACAACAAACCAATCAATGGTTGGCCTAATAATACATCTAAGTTGAAAACATGTATTTACAAAAATGGAAAGATGCCATCACAAAACTTGTCATCACACACATATAGCTATCTATATGCAACAATATATATGATTTCAAAATATCAGAATGTTGTTTTCAGCAGTTGATTCTGGCTGTGTTGTCTCTTTAGCCTCGAT
>JAPKLW010001653.1:57623-121039 GCA_026898455.1 Plectranthus barbatus | reverse complement strand
TTGTTTTCAGCAGTTGATTCTGGCTGTGTTGTCTCTTTAGCCTCGATTCAAAGATTTTGTTTTCAGCAGTTGATTCTGGCTGTGTTGTCTCTTTAGCCTCGATTCAAAGATTTATGATACTCGAAACTCATATATATATAAAAATATTAATTTAACAGTTAATAATTTTATATTTTAAGTTAATTTTGATTAATGAGTTCGCTCATGAACGCACAATACGAATACTAGAAAGCTTAAATTTGACTCATTTAATATTGGAGTAGCTTGGAAGTTGGTTCATTTATAGTATTAATCAATAATCATAACTTGTATCTTTTATTCCTCGCTTATAAACATGACCAATTGTTTTTGAGAAAGTCTGCTACGAGATCGTCTCTTAAAACTTGTCATCACAAGCATACTCGACAAAAATGCATACGATTTCAAAATACCAGAATGGTGGAGGCATGTTCCCATATTCATACAAAATAAACCGTATTTGTTTTCCAACACACAATCCATAGCATGATTCAGGAGATTAAAGCTTCAATGTTGGAGGAGTGTCGTTTCCCTATGAGGTGATAGGCCAAATCAACATCACTAAGCAGCTTCAAGTTACATGCAATGCACCAGTATTTTGATATCTCCACTTCTTTCACTATTCCTTCTCCATCTTCATTCACTATGCACGTGTTTAGGGACTGTAACTTGGCCTTGTGTTTGCTTCCTTTAAAATGATCATTCAACGTCTTTTCACCCGTGGTCTTCACACAGCATAGATCACAACTCCATTCTTGCTTTGCTTGATTGAGGGGAGGAGCTCCCGCATGCCCGTGTCCAGAACTTGATTCTGATGGTGTCTCCTCGATCTGCATAGGAAGAAACATTCTTGCTCAACATGTTCAATTGCATGAATGATGAGAGACTTTTACAAACCAAAGTGACATTGACTACTTTTCATCATTATAGTAGCTGTTAACCTTGCTTGTCATAATCTTTTCCCACTCAGATCCACTATCTTTGATAAATTTCTCAGACATATTGCCATGATTCATTTTACTACTCGGTGAATCTGAGGGACCTGCAAATGTTGCACCAAGTTTGCTTGCTTCAAGGGTTTGAAGCTTGGACTTGTGTTTGCTCCCATGAAGATGACCATTTAACGTTATCTCACTGGTGGTTGTCACCTCACATAGATCAGTCCATTCTTGCTGAGCTTTCTTGACCGGAGGCATCTCCCTGCATATCTCTTCCGCAGTTTCTTTTTGTGGCATGAATTCTTTAACCTCAGCAGCAGAGACTGACTGCTTGTGCTGTACCTGCCGTTATTCAAATCAATGACAAGATAACCATGCTCAAAAGTTATCAAACTGAATGTTGCTCTAGTTTCTTGAACTTCTAGAAAATCATTGGTTGATTGAGTTTCACAAGTTACCAAAGCTGAGGATCCTGTATCCTTTGCATCAAGCAAGCTCACTTCAAGGGACTTGAGCTTAGACTTGTGTTTTTTCCCCTGAAGATGAGCATTTAGTATTATCTCATTTGTGGCTGTAACCTTACATAAGCCACATGTCCATTCTTGCTGAGGTTCTACAAGGGAAGGAGTCTTGGGACGTCTGTCTGCACTCGCTTCTGGTGGCGTAGTCTCTTTAGCATTAGTAACGGCATCTGTTTGATTCACAGAAGAAGTTGATTGTGCATCGGGAACCTGCAGTCCCAAATTAAAATGACAACATTCTTGCTGCTCAGAAGAAAGAGTAACCGATGCTTCTAAACTCACATATTGTTGTGTAAGCTGAGTGAGTGAGTTCCATAACTCCAATCAGTATATCCAGTTCATTGTAATAATGTTGTAAAACAAGCAACGATATTTGTTTAAAATAGAGCAATACAATCAAGAATGGTTCTCAGTTGTTGCTGCACTTACATCTGTGGTTTCCAACATTTCAGTATCACGTCGAGCAGCTTGAGGATCACTTAGCTACAATAAAAGCACATAAATCAAGGACAAAACGAATGAAGACGTCAATGCATGCAAGCATAATTTACCTGTTTTAATGTCGATGCAGCATTTTCTCCCTCTGACTCAGTTTCTCTCGGAGACTTGATGCATTTTTGCTTTTCATGCTGTTTCAAAATGTAAATGGAAGGGATACTAATTTGATAAAAAGAAAATGAATAATTAATCATGTTTCCCTATAAACGATAAATTAACCTTTATTAACAGTTGTCAAGCTGAATATTGCACTAGTCTCTTGAATTTCAGACAATACATATACAAAAGCAGCCATCTAAAAACCAATTCTAAAGCAAAATCATTGGTTGATCGAGTTTTAGAAGTTACCAAAGGTGAGGGTCCTGTATCATTTTCACAAAGCATGCTTGCGTTCAGGGACTCGAGCTTAGACTTGTGTTTTCTCCCTTGAAGATGAGCATTTAATATTATCTCACTCGTGGTTGTAACCTTACATAAAGCACAGGTCCATTCTTGCAGAGTTTCTACGAGGGAGGGTGTCTTGGGGCGTTTGTTTTCTGCACTTTCTTCTGGCGGTGTTGTCTGTCTAACATTAGTAATGGCAACCGTTCGATTCACAAAAGAACTTGATTGTGCATGGGGTTCCTGCAGTACCAGATCAAAACGGTAACATCAATGCTTTTCAAGTCACATGTTGATAACCGTTTTTGTTCTGCAAGTATTCACAAATACGTGAAACTAGCCTTAGATGATCAATTTCCATACCTCAATTCAGTATATCCAGTTCGTTTCAATAATGTTGTCAAACAAGTCATAAATAAATATCTGGTTGAGAAAGAGCAAAACAATAATAATAATTAAAAAAAAAAAACTCTTACTTGAAGGGTCTTAGTTGCTGCTACACTTTTCTCTGCAGCTTCTAACATTTCAGTATCATGTCGAGCAGCAGGAGATTCGTTTACCTGCAATAAGAAGCACATAAATCAATGGTAAAATGGAGAAAGATGTCAATCTATGCAAGCATAATTTACATGTTTTGATGCTGCTATAGCTCTTTTTCCCTCTGACTCGGTTTCTCTCGGAGTCTTGATGCACTTTTGGTTTTCATACTGTTTCAAATGCAGATAGAATAAGATGATTTCACAGAAAGCAGAAACCAACAAAAAATTTAGTTACAGTAAGTGAAGCATCAAAAGGAATTCAATATTTAATCCTCCAGCTTCCTTGTAAATGATAAAATAACCTTGCTCAACAGTCTCAATCTGAATATTGCACTCGTAGTTTCTTGAATTTTCAGAAAACTCTTGTAATAGAAGTAGTCATCGAAAAGCGAATACTCAAGCAAAATGATTAGTTGATAGGAGTTTCACATGTTACCAAAGGTGAGGGTCTTGTATCCTTTGCACAAAGCATGCTTGCTTTCAGGGACTCGAGCTTCGATTTGTGTTTTCTACCCTGAAGATGATCATTTAATATTATCTCGCTCATGGTTGTAACCTTACATAACTCACACGTAAATTCTTGCAGAGTTTCCATGACGGAAGGACTCTTGGGCCGTCTGTTACCAGCACTTGCTTCCGGTGGTGTTGTCTCTTTAACAAAAGTAACAACATCTGTTTGATTCACCAAAGTAGTTGACTGTGCATAGGGAACCTGCAGTCCCAGATCAAAATGGAAACATTATTGCTTCTCAAAAGAAAGAGTAACCAATGCTTCTCAACTCACATATTGTTCACCGATGCTATTCTGCAAGTAATTTATTAGTAATGCTGTAAAATGAGTCATACAAATCTGTTTAAAAGAGAACAAGATAATCAAGAACTCTTACTTGATGGGTTGTAGTTGCTGCTGCACTTGTCTCCGTGGCTTCTAACATTTCAGGATCACGTCGAGCAGCTTGAGTTTCATTTAGCTACAGCAAAAAAGCAAATAAATCAAGGGAAAATGGATGATGATCTCAATGTATGCAAGCAAAACTTACCCGTCTTAGCACCTCTGACTCAGTTTCTCTCAGAGCCTTGATGCGTTTTCGGTTTTCATGCTGTGACAAAATGCAAATGGAAGCAGTACTAATTTGAGAAAAAAAATCAAGAAAATATCACATCAATCAGAAACAAAAAGGAACTGAATAATAAATCTGTTGAGCCTATTTGAAGCTCCATTAATGCATTCTAGAAAGTACTAGGACCAAGAAACTATGCAAGTGCAGCTGTTCTAAATTGTCATACAAATGCTAACCTCCAATGCAATAAGCTTTTCCATAGCTTCCGGTCCATTTTCCTTGATGTATTTCTCTACAAGATCCAAAAATGTCTCTCTCTTACAAAATCGTTCCTCCTTTAGCTTCTGAATCATGTAAATAACTTCTTGTAGTTTCATCACCAAGATGGGGCGTACAAGGCCTTGGTAGGCACGGTTTGAACCATCAAACTGAGGCATCACCAACCAGAAGATAACCACAAATCTAACACTAGACCAGAAAGGTATCCTGCCAAAAAAACAAAAGAAGGAATGTGTATAAATCTCAATTACCATGATAGCATACTACGGAACATGCACGTCATGATTCGTGATAGGGCAAATTTGAGTTCAATTAGTCTATCAAAGACAAATCATCATTCGTATATGCTATACTTCTAGTAACTTATCATGAACTTGTGCTCATGCTTGACACCTATACAGTGAAAGTGCATCTTTACTGCAGTTTCTCTAATATTTACATGGAGTAATCAAACAAGAACATGCATAAGTATTGACAAAAAAACCCCATGAAGCATTATAGCAAAACAACTCAGTCTACATGAAAAAGAACACTTACCACACAATGATTTTCACAAAAGCAAATTCAAAGAGAGAAAACAATGAAAAAAGGGTCCAATATATGACCAACTTCTTCATGTGATACATTGAACCACTCTCAACTGCCCTGATTGAAGCAAACCTGCAACAATTACATCACTCCAAACAATCAATACTTAAACATCTCGTCCCAGTTTGTGAAGATTGACCAGAAAACTTTACTCTTCAACATTAAGTAACTGTTTTATATGTGCACAAACACAATCACATAGAAGATACAACTTACAGAGGATAGCCCAGAGCAATTGCAGGCCTGCACGAAAGTATCGACACACAGAGAGAGAGAAAGTAATGATCAGTTTAAGCGTATAATATGCAGAAATACATGCATGTATACGAGGGCAAAACTCGAAATAAATCACAAAATGTATCACCCATCAATTCATAAAGATCAAAGATACATGATCGCGCGCACAAACAGAAAGATCCTAAATCACTGCTAAAGAAAGTGAACATTAACAAACGAAAGGGGTAAGAACTAATAAATCAAGAGCACGAACTAGGGAAGCACACCAGGCAAGAAGATCGATGGATAAAACTGCAAATCTGAGGAGACCCATAATGCCCATTTGGGTTGTGTGATCTGTGTTGTCAAGGTTTTGTTTTTCCTTGTTTGATCAAATCAAGTGTGAATGAAGTTCTTCAATTGAGTGATGAGGCCTTCAATAGCTCTACGTAGAAACGAGAAAGAAAATAAGACGACTCATTGAAAGACTTTCGTATTTGAGTCATACTATTTCGAATAGAGGGACCGGATCCAATTGGATCCAATTAAATTAATGACTGATATCATTAAATTAAGGCAAAAACTTGCGTTAGGCAGGCCTAAACGGTTTAGGCGGGTTTTATCCTACCCAAATGGGTTCACCCATCCCAAATAGGGTATATTATATGGGTTTGGATTTGGGTTAATGGATAAAACCCGCCTAAATTATGGGTTAATGGATAAAACCCGCCTAAATCATTTAGGTCTGCCTAACCCAAGACTTTCCCTTAAATTAATAATTAAAATGTAATTAAGCAATAAATGATCAAGCAATAACTGAAATATAATCAAGTAACATTGTAATCAAGCAACAATTAAAACACAATCAAGCAACATTATAAAAGTAATCAAGTGGCTTTATCATTTTATTACGGGAAAATTTTTATCACCGGATCCAATTCCTATATATATATATATATATATATATATGGTGAGAATGAATTAAATCGGCATTTGTAAATCAATTTGAAATACTTTTTGTTATCAATTTAGTACTAACTGAGTCAAGTTTGAGTTCAAGTAGTCGAAATCTATAGACTCGCAAATTTTACTATGCTCAATTTAAATTAAATCCGAGTCAAATTTGATATAATTTAAGTTTTTTTTCTTCTCTAAATTCATTATTTAATTATAAACAATATAAAAATTTTGTTAAAATTAAAAGACGAGCTTGATTGAGTCAAGTGTTGACAAATTTGATATCAAATCAAATTCAAGTTTGAAAACTTAAGCTCGGCCCTAGAATTTTTGTTGACCTCCAACTTAACTATCCTTACTCCACTTGGTCACTATTACTTATATATGTATTTGTTTAGAGTTATTTTTTGGGTTGACATTTTTATAGAATATTCTCAAATTTAATTCTAACACTTTAGTTTTGGGACAGATAAATTTATAAATTTAATTTCATTAATAATGTGTGTCTTTCAATGTCCGTTCATCTTTTACTATTTGAAACAATCAAATACACGTATTTATTTATAAATTATTTCTTCAATGTAAAAAAAATATCCATAAAAATTAGGGTTTATAAACTATAGTCCCAGAATCAAAATTGCAGGTGTTAAGAAAAATATGAATCTCAATATTAACAGTGTCATACTATTAATTCAAAACCCAAATGATAACAGCCTTAATCCTTATAGGGTAATTCTAAATAAATTACAAAATTTTTCTAACACAACCCCTTATTTAAAATAAATAATATTATTATTTATTATTACTTTTTTGTCCTTGTAACTTCCAATTAACCGAAACTTATATCAATAGAATGTGTTCTATGAGGATCAAGAAAGTGAATTGGAGAGAGATTAGGCGAAAAGTAGTTTTAATTGAAGGGGCTGCATAGAAACAAAATAAATTAGTATTGTTGGGGCCGGGCCCACGAGCCCAGGCCCAATAGATAAGTCGGTCCATGCAAACAAGCCCAACCCGGATGACTGACCCGCCAAGGCCAACAAGACGCTGGAATTTGCGCAAGTCAAGGCCTCGCCGTCGAGGACCAGAGCACCTCGATGTCGAGGAGCCAAGAGGGTCGACATAGAGGCGCTCCAGGAAGAGAGACCCTAGCTTGCTGGCGGCGCCCGAGCGTTGGAACCCTAACCACTTCCGAAAAACTCGCAGCCGCTCCGACATTCACGGCGAGCCATTGCTGCTCGGCGTCTAGGGTTAGCTGCTGTCTGCCAGCCCCTATCCTGTCTATAAATAGGGGCTGGAGGCTCATTTTTTAGGGTCATTCAAAAATAGCAAGAACAAGCCGAAACTCTGTCAAAATCTTTACATATTCCGTCTCTCGTTTATCCAAAATAAACGTCCTTTACTTTGTCCATCGCCTTTCCTCATTTATTTCCTCTAATTTGTCGTTATTATTTGCGTTGTTTTCATGAAGTTCTAAGGGCTCCATTTTCTCCTAAAATCGAACCTCAACAAGTATTATACCCGTGCGTAGCACGAAATTATCATAATAAATATTAATAAAAATACTATATTATTTTAATTTTTAAGAGATCGCTATATCTATTAAAATACTAAAATTATTATAATATGTCGTAGTATCGTAATCCAAATAGGACTGTTATATTTCTACCCCTCCATTCCTCATAATAGTCGATTTTTGTAAAAAAATATATATAATATTTGTAAATTGTAATTTCCATAAACAAAACATATAATATTTCTACTCCTCCATTCCTCATAATTTTTTAAACAAAACATATAAAAATAATTTGTCTACAAAAATACCATTTTACATTTGTCTATAATTTATATATAAATTTCTATAATTATATATATATATATATACACACATATATATATCAATGAGTTATTTATTGTTGGTTACAGTACATAGTATATATAATTCGATATTTTAAATTATAAAAAAATAATTACTGGCAACAGGTTTATAAAAATTAATATATAAATTATCGAAGATTATATAAATTATATATAAATAATAAATTTATTAATATTATGTTAAGCTATCTTATTAATTTATTAATATTACTAAATATTTGTTCCTATCTTACAGTTATTGAAAGACATAATTTTAAAATAATTTTGTTTGTAATAATCATTTAGTTTTGCATGTTATTGCATAAATTTAATTATAGCTTGATTACCGAATTTATATAAATTATCAAATTATAAATTATTGAAATATTAGTCAAAAATAAAATATTCTATTGATAACTGACCGAGATAATTATCTTGGAATATAGAAATTGAAAATAATATCGGTATGTTGATAGGTCAAAATTGATTATTATGATTAGTATTAATTTATAATTATTTAATCAATCATAATATATTTAAATAAAAATAAATAATGATCTTATTATATGGAATAATCATTCCCATAGTTTTATTTTTTTATAAAAATACTGAAAAAATAATTGAAGAGATAATTTGTAGTTTATATATAAAAATGTTAATATATGGATTTGAACCCATGTTCATTCGGATGGAAAAATAATTCTTAGCTCCTCAAACCAGGTCGACTACAACGACTATATTAATATTTTTCAATAATTAATGTAATAATAAATGTTCATATTTTTTTATAAATATGGCGGGAACAATTATTAGATGACTTTTTTGCTTTAGTATATATATAAATTGGGGATTATGTTATGAGGACATAACAATAATATCAAATAATGATTTTTATTAATTTTAAAATAAAGGATTGTGTTGAGAAATTTTGTGACTATGTTTAGAATTACCCATCTTTATAATTCAAAAGCCACAGCAAATAATTGTCCAGATAACAATCACATAAGATTGCAAGCAACAAAAGGAATTATAAATTCGCAAATCATAATCACATAATTAAGATTTATTATTCATAAACAAAAATCTTAAAATATTTGATATCTCAAAAAATATTAGAAAATATATATGTTAATATTTGAAAATGCTCATTTTTATAAATAATGTAATGAAAATACCCACTTTTGTTAAAACATTCAAGAAATGCCCAAATATACATTAACTGACATGTTTTTTGTGGTTAACCATCTAATCCAAGCAATTATTTGTTTGATGATATCGAAATAATTACATAAAATGAATAATTAATATTTAATTAGGGTTGAATTAGAAAGGAAAAAAAGAAAAGTAATTGTGCCCACCGGTGACGACCGATCTAAACCGATATTCCCGACCCAAATATTTTATTTTTTTTACTAAATTGATGCCGACTGGTTCAGCTAGATACCGACCGGTCGGCATGCGTTGATGGTCGGTCTGAACCGGTAGGTCAAAACCTATTTTTTTAATAAAATGATGCCGACCGATTCAGCTGCATACCGATCGATCGGCATGCGGTGATGACCAGTCTGAACCGGCAGGTCCCTACCTCAACCCATTTTTTTAATATATTGATGGCAAACTAATTTAATTCTTAAAAATTGAAATCTTTTGTTTTATTGTATTAATGTCTTTTTCAATAATAAATTATGACATTTTTAAAAATTTTCAATTGATAAGTTTGTAAATGATCATGAGAAGTACATGGATCAAAATCTATGGGTCCAAATGTCAACCCGGTCACTAGTGCAAACTCACCCACCCCTAAACAAATAGTCTACACACCAATATCAAACCATAAAGCTTTTGGGTCAGGACTCCTAATTTGATAGAATAACTCATTTATGATAATAAAAAAATATCCCGTGATAAAATGATAAAACCGCTTGATTAACTTTACAATGTTGTTTGATTGTGTTTTAGTTGTTGCTTGATTAAATATCAGTAATTGATTTAATTAGATCTAATGGATGAGATTCATTCTTATTTTTAATATACTTATTTATTTTCATATAATCACATATCTCTATATATATATATATATAATTATTATTTTTTTGATGCAGGTATAGGATAAAGACCAAATTTTTATGGTTTCAAAATTTGATTTCAATTAAATAAAAATTATTTTTTACAACTTTTTTTAAAAAAAATGTTAAACAACTTCTTACAAATTGTCAGATAAATGTAATTTGGGGTATTTTTGAAATTTTTCATAAGAAGGGATATTTTGTGGATTTTATATAACAAAAAAGGGGTATTTTTGATTTTTTTTCTCAAAATATATCCCCTTTCCTAACAAAAATATAATGGCAATTTTTTAAAACACCATAAACAAGACAACGAACAGCGGCACTAAACAGGAGAACGACAATTAAGAGAACAAATAATAAAAGCACATGATCACACTCCCAACATTCAACGAATGAGAGAAAAATAAATTTTCATGCGACAAACAATATAACAACAATAAGGCAAAAATTTGTGTTATGCACACCTAAATGGTTTAGGCGGGTTTTATTCATATCCAAATGAGTTCACCCACTTAAATAGGATTTATTAATCCCCAATTAGAATATATTAAATGGGTTTGAGTTTGGATTAATTGATAAAACCCGCCTAAATGATTAGGCACGTCTAATTTGAGACCTTCCCCAACAATAAGGATTGAAAAAATCGATTCCATATGAACACGACAGCAATCATGGGAAACACTCTAACACGGGAAAAAATCACTGCAAGGATAACCATAATGAAAACATATACTCCCTCCGTTCCATTAGAGTAGTCCCATTTCTTTTCGGCACGGGAATTAAGGGTTGTGAGTGTAGTGAAATTAATATTTTACTAGTGAGTATGAAAAAGTTTGCCATTTTAGGAAAATAGAACCATTTTATGGGACAAACAAAAATAGAAAATGAGACTACTCCAGCGGGACGGAGGGAGTATCATAATTCTTCAAAATCGTAAAAACAAAGCAAGACAGAGGATAGTCATGCTTTGATACCAAATATAAAAACATATCTCAATGATTTATATATTAAATCGTATTGCAGTGGAAATAAGATAAACACATACCTCCAATCATTGCTTGATTTCTACGAACAAACTTGAAGAACTTTAATTATCAGCAAGTCTTCTGTAATTTTTTACTTTTCTGTATCAATGGTGTATCAGACTGAATGAAAGAAAACTGTAATGGACCGTATGCTAAAAAATTAAATTATTTATAAGTATATCTTAATAATTTCTCCCATCAAATAAAATCACGTCAGTTTCAAAATTAATGACCCCTTAAAATAGAAATATGTATAACCACTTACGAATATGTATAGAGACCTTAAATTAGTAGAGCCCCTTGGAGATTAATTAATATATTAAAAATTATTCTAACATTAACCTACCCTACTATTCTAATTGACATCCTTAATTATATTTTAGACTAATTTATTAAGTTTTTGATATTTCTTAATATTTCCACTATTTATTTATTTTAAATGCGTTTGATTCCTATAGATTTTGTAAGATTGGCACGTGACCCACCAGTCAGAGTTCCACGTGAAAGCTTCCACGTATGCCCCCTGACACCGATCTCCACTCACTCTCATATTTCATCCATGTTTTTTTTATGTCACATATACATGGTACACTATTTAAATTTGGTATTATTTTTTGGATAATTCTATTTGGCCATAATATGGCCTGGTCATAAAAAATTGTATTGATAATTTTATTGATTGAGAAATTAATTAACATTAAAGTGTATTTAATGTTTTAGTTTTCTTCCATAATTACCCTTTGTTTTTTATTTATCTCTTCTCCTATTTTCTACTTATTTTTTTACGTCTTCAATATCGATGGAAATATAAATTATTTTTTTCTCTAACTATTTTACTGGATTTTTTTTGTTTTTTTAATCGGTAGTTTCATATACCAAATGTGTATGATATTTAAAAAAATACTATTTTTAATTTATGATACTATGAATATAAATTCTTTTATTTTGAAATAATTGCTTTAAATTAGATAACATAAATTTAGAGGTGATATCTATGTACGAGGAAGAGGCAAATTCGGGAAGGGAACATAAAAGTTGATTTTTATTTTATCAAATTTAAAATATGAAATTTCCATTAAATCAACACATTAAGATATAAACTAAAGTAATTAATACGTATAATACAAATGAACTATATTTTGATGGTACATGTAAAAAAAATTATTACACATTACTAAATAATAATTTTTAAATATGAGTTATAGTATCCCATATAGTTTACTCTATTATAGCATTAGATAACAATACTTATGACATTTGAATGTAATATACTAATATTATATTAGATTATACTTCCAAATGAAATAATAACTCAAAATAATAAAAAAAATAAAAGCCAATAATAAATTATGAAACAAAAATCTTATTATAAATTTTTATTAGCTCAATTATATATTATAAACAAATAATTTAAAATATAGAGTGACACCATAATCCTATAGACATTGGATTCTAATGATATTAAAATTTATTATAAAATTAAAAGTAATTAATAGGCTATGAAATTAACATGAAAGTAATATATATTCTAATATTATATACACAGTTTAATATTATAAATTATTATTTTATTTGTGTGCTATAGTCTGATAAGATGTGTCTTTTTATAAAACTATTATTTATTATAAAGTATACTATGTGTCAAATGTCACATTATAATGCTATGAATATTTCTATCATGTATTGATTGACTAACAATTATGTATTATATTGTTAGGAAATATTCCTACTTAATTGTTGTTTTGATGAATCAAAATTTTGTATAGAAACCACCAAGTTATTAGTGTCTCTAGATTAACTTAGTTCATTCAAACTTGTAAAGTCCTGTTAGGTTATGTCGAGTTGTAACAGAACTGACAAAGTTGATCAAGACAAACTGGGTGGAAATACAAAACCCCAATTTTTATCATGCTGAGTAAGGAGATACCTACTACTAGTTTGGTGCTGATGATTCAGAGACACTGAGAGAAGACACCAGCCTGGATCACTTCTAATTTACAAAGTTAGTTCCTACTCGCACGAAGAGACAAAGAGAACAAGTCAGAGGAATCACCGAAGATCAGTTTTTAAGAATGACGACTCATTAAAGACTGAAGAAACACTAACCAGTTCAAATTCCTCGGACTGGCAGAACCGTTCTGACATAAAAAGCAAAATGTTGACATCCTGTGTCAGAGAAGGATGAAGCAGGTGCTGAACCTCAGGAAAAGCGCCCTGCTCCCATCAGAAAAAAGACGCATCAGATTGGACGATGCTCAAATGTCTCTAAACGGCTACAATTTGAATTACTCATACTTCGTCTATATATACATGAAGTATTCAGAGTAATTCAAATATAGAAACGAGAAAAAACACCAAAACTCTGCTCAAGTGAAAACTCAACCATTTCTATCATCTATGCTATCTCTCAGCCTTCCGTGTGTCATTTATTGAACACGAGACTCGCAGCTTCTCAGCTCGAGTTATTTCATTGGACTTCTTTTTCTCCTATAAAGAATAAAGTAGTCAGTGCAAATCTCCAGAAGTGATTCTTACGGGCGTATAACCAAACAGTTTGACAGTTTGGGAGGGACTATAAAACTCTCAACTCCAGAGGAGGAGGCTGCGTGGTGTGCCCACTCTCCAAATCAGCGAAGTCGAATGGACCAGAGGCCTGGACGAGTGATTTAGTGGACCGGTAGATACTGACATCTACCTGCTAGTGATAGATCGCGAGACCCATCTGTAACTAAAACTTAGTGAATTTTCAGGCCAAGGTCTTAAAGAGAGGACTTAGGACTTTAGGCTTCAAATCTCTATAAATTCCTTGCTTTTTTACTGCTTTCTTATATTTCTGCAAGGTTTTAAAATTCAACACATTTCAGTGTTGTAGTATATTCGAACTGAACAAGTAATTCAGTGCTCGCAGACAAAGAGTTTTCATAAACTCACTGGTCGAGAATCACCAGTTTGTGAGTGCAAGTTTAGATCTTAAAATTTCCGCTGCACACTACATACACTCTAATATCGGGATCGACATATATAATTATTAATTAAAATATCAAATCTTCATCTCTAATTTCAATCGAACACTATAATATAAAATGTAATTATACTTCTTTGTTTTGATCAATAAATAGAGGATAAAAATAAAATTTTGATGGATAATTTGTATAT
Source organism: Plectranthus barbatus (assembly GCA_026898455.1). NCBI lineage: Eukaryota > Viridiplantae > Streptophyta > Magnoliopsida > Lamiales > Lamiaceae > Plectranthus > Plectranthus barbatus. The sequence continues at coordinate 106,936 of JAPKLW010001653.1, read as the reverse complement.
GATTTTAATAGGATTTCTACTAATAAAATTTTAACATTGTATTATAGATTTGGTATTTTATAATTTTTATATAATATTTATTCTATGCAATGGGAATCTTGATATTTATTTTGCAATTATTTCATTTCTGTTCTATAGCAAAATAAATTATTTTTTATAAAAAATGTTACTACAATGAAATATGATGTTATATATTTTTTTGGTATTGTGTAGAGGTGAAACTATATCTATTTAATTCATTTAAATCTTTTTATGAATATTTAATTTCTATTGAAAAAACTTTTTTTTTTCTTTGGGCGTGTGAGGACTAAATTATATTAAGGGTAATATAGTATTTTTGCATTTGATTTCTCATTAATTAGGTAAATTAATACATTATGGCCAATTTATGGCCAACAAAATTATGGCCATTTAGCAACACCCTTATTTTTTATATGAGTTTACAAAAATACTCTTGAATTATATTGTAAATAGCACACAATTAATAAGATTCATTATTGATAGTTATTGCTAAATAAAGACAATTCAAGAAGTTTGTTCAAATATTTAATACATTCATAAATGATTATTGACATTCGTATAAGTTGAAACTGGATCAAATAATTGGGATGGAGGAGTATTTTTTTTTTATCATATGTAACTTGTAATTAACTCATCTCACCATACACTACTTTTATCTTTTCCCGAAATAAAATAATTAAATAATCATTTATACTTTTGAATTCTAGATTTCATACAAATAATTATTTGTATGAAATTAAAATGTACTCCATCCGTCCTATTTATTTGGTTCTGTTTTAACTTGCACGGATATCAAAACTTATTTATGAATACATTAAATATTTGAACAAATTTTCTGAATTACCCTTATTTAGCAATAACTACTAATAATAACTCTATTAATTATGTTCAATTTATAAGGGTAAATTTGTAAACACATGCAAAAAATAATACTAAATTTAGACAATGGACCATATAAATGGGACACCGAAAAATGAAACATGGACCAAATAATCGGGACGGAGGGAGTAAATGAGAAATTAAAGACTTAAGAAAATGTATGTAGGAAGGTTTGTTTAAATTGTTGGTCTTCTTTAATATTCCACTCCTTTACCAAAGATCAGATTTACTAAGATATAAAATTGTACATTATTTTATTTGAAATTAACATGTTGTTTCATTGAAACAAATGATATTATGAGATTGTCCAATAAACTATTTTATAACATGTATCTTTTTTTTAATTAATTATAAGTTATATTTATATAAATCACAAATTATTTAGCTTTAACTAATGCATGTACACAAATCATGTTTTATGAATTAATAAATATAATTTATAAACTGAGCAAACATGATGACTCGACATACATTACACAAATTATTGTGGGAATACATAAAAGTAGCCACTTTGAATAAGTGGATATGTTTTATAGCCACAAGGATAAAAATATAAGTTTTCTAGTCACTTTGTACTTTTGTCTTTTTCTCTCTTCCATTTTCGGCTACAAGACAAAATTAACTTTATTAAAGTTGTTTCCATTTTCGGAAATATTCATTATTTCATTTATTTATACATTTATTTAATTTGAGCAATTAATTTGAACTACCAAGGTGGTTGTAAATTTATTACAACCTTTTACAAACAAATATTTTTGTTTGTACGAGGAAGGAAACATTCTAAAAATTATTTGAAGATTGTTGAGAGGGTTTTGAGAGAGAAAAATCGAAGGTATGTTGATTTCAACCATTTTTTCTTATTTTTGATTCGTTTTCTGCGTTATAATGATATTATGTGTTCAAAATCGACTTGCATATCTTAGTATCGACTTGTATATCTTAGTTTTTTAGAAAATACAACGATTTTAGGACTGTTCTTCGTAAAAAAATACGCAGAGAACTTAGGGAGAAACCCAGGAAAATCGAGATCTCGTGACAAAATCGAGATCTCGACTTCACCATATCGAGATCTCGACATCATCTTGAGATCTCGATTTTGTCACGAGATCTCAATTAATTTTAATTTAATTCCGAGATCTCGATATTAATATCGAGATCTCGAATTGTCTGCTGGAATATGCTCCTGATTTTTTTTAAATATTTTCGTTTCATTTATCGCAGATGTCGTATCAACGTTTCATCATACGTCATGGTGGGGCTTGGGACAGATCCGAGTATATGGGCGGAGACGAGCAATTGATTTGTTTGAGACGTGAACGGATCTCGTACAATACCATTTTGTCTGAGATTCACGAGATCATGCACTGTGATCTCCTCAGTACTAGCTACTGCTTGTTTTACATGAGCAGTATATCTGGGGGCTCGAGGCATGTGAAGGCTGGACTGAAGACCGACGAAGATATTATGCGGATGCTATATGAAAATAGCATTGATCCAGTTATATATGTGGTCACCAAATTGAAGCAAAATCAGTCCGGATTTCAGGCACCTCAGTCACAGTCACAGCGATCAACACGAATGGGTGGTCCTAGCATCTCATTAGCTGATGATTTCGTAGATGAGTATGAGGCGGAATCTACAGATGATGATGATGATTATTGTGATGATGATGATGAGGAGGAGGAGGCAAGCGAGGAGGAGAGGGACGAGGAGGAGGGCCGGAGTCGGTTGTTTGAGTCCTTGGTCAGTGATTTTTCTAGATGGATTCTAGCTCCTGGGCGAATGGATCAGTACGGACTATCTAACAATAACTTGAGTCTGTCCGTGGCTGCAGCTCGACATGATCAGGAAGTAAGGAGTTGGGTGCTTCCTTTAATAGAGGTTGATGCTCCTGAGCATTTGGAGTGGATTATTCCCGCATATTGGGCCCCGACTCAGCTGTGCATTGGAGCGACATTTAGCAGCAAGGATGAACTTGACCTTGCTGTAGGATTGCATCACTTGCATCACCGGTTGGAGTACTCCACAGAGAGGTCCAGCACTACTTGGCTCAACTTCAGATGCAAGCATGAGAATGGTTGTCCTTTTATGCTACGTGCAAGACAATCTGGAACTGTTTGGAGAGTATTCAAGTGTGATCTGATGCACAGCTGCCAGACGAATATTGATCGTGCTGCTCCCCGCAGAGTGCCCGCAAGAGTGTTGGTTAAGTATTTCTCCAGTAAGTTGGCGGCGGAGGGCGCTATTCTAAAGCCGAAGGAGATGATGTCTGAATTGTTGATTCAATTCGGCATCAAGATTGATTACAGTTTTGCCCTGCGGGCAAGAAACATAGCCATTGCAATGGTATTCGGCGAGTGGGAGAAGTCTTATGCGATGCTGCCGGGCTACTTACACATGCTACAGTCTCGTAACCCAGGCACGATGTATAATATATCCACTTCTTCGAAGAGTTTGTTCAAGCACATGTTTCTGGCGCTTGCTCCTTGCATCGATGCATTTCACAGCTTCATGCGCCCAGTGATTGTTGTAGATGACACGCATCTGAAGGGCAAGAATAAGGGAATGCTGTTTGTTGCGGTGACGAAAGACGGCAATGAACAATTATTTCTCCTTGCTATCGGGATTGGACCCATAGAGGATGATGAGTCGTGGATGTGGTTCATGCATCGCTTGCATGTTTGCTTCGGAGATCGCGAAGGACTGATCATTGTCAGTGATCAGCACAAGAGCATAAAAAATGCAGTGGAGTTAGCATTTCCGAATTCTACGCATGCTATTTGCTACTACCACTTGGCGAATAACATGTCGAGGTACGGTCCGCAAGTTGGTGCTGTTTTACGAGATGCAGCCTACTGTTATAGGCACGATGCATTTCAAAAGCACATGTCTACTTTGGAGATTCTGAGCAAAGAAGGAGCTTACAAGAGGCTTCTGGATATAGGAGTCCACCGTTGGTCGAGATCTCAGTGCCCTGGTACCCGATTCAGCTTCATGACTTCCAATGCAGCCGAATCCCTCAACTCTCATTTGTTATGGGCAAGGCGATTGCCTATATGTGCCCTTCTTGAGACTTACAGAGCTATGGTTGAGAGATGGTTTGACGAGCGACGGGCGACTGCACGGTCTAGAGATCATGCTCTGACACACGTAGCTATGACAAAATTAACAGAGTCGTCCGAATATGGGCGACATCTTGTAGTCAGAGGCACCACCATGCCACACATATACAAGGTGGAAGGGCAACAGAGAAGCTACAATGTCTACTTAGAGCACAGAACGTGTGAGTGTCGTCAGTTCGATCTCGATCTGATTCCATGTTGTCATGCGGATGCCGCCCTCAGGTAATATGTTAATTCGAACTTTCATTATTGCAAATATCTTGTAGTTAATAGCTTAAAGATTATTATAACACGTGCGTCTTATTTTTCGATTGTCAGATATATTTCGCAGCCGATATCAGAGTACGTGCCACACTACTACAAGCAATTCACTCTGCTACAGACATATCATCACACCATTATGACTGTGCCGCATCCATCAGATTGGGTACTCCCATCGGAGGTAACATCTTATGTTGTGAGACCACCGATAGTAGTTCGACAGGCTGGCCGTCCGAGGATGAGTAGAGCACGTTCTGGTGCTGAGAGTTCGACCACGCGCAGATCTCAAGTATGTAGGAGGTGTCGACAATCCGGTCACAACTCACGTGCCTGCACTGCTTATATCGCCATTGGTGAGGTGGATTTGAACAGTCCTCCACCCCAAGATGGGCCACGAAGGCGACAGGCGAAGACATGTAGTATTTGTCAGCAGACGGGGCATACAAAAAGAAAATGTCCGGAGAGAGTTGACCATATGAGTGAGTAGTGGCACTTGCTTTATTTCTGTTTGCATGCTTATGACGAATTGATCAGATGTTATTTTTGGTGATATTGTGGCTGATATTTGGACGAATTTTTGAGTTCCTATTTGATCTGTTTAGGTGTTTTGGTTTGTATACGAATTCAGGTGGATTTTACAAAATTGAAATGGGGATATCGTGATTTGGAATTCACGATGTCGAGATCTCGACATCATCTCGAGATCTCGACATCGTGAATTTCAATAATTGAATCTAGGCAATAATTGAACAACTTTCACGTGAATACCCCCATTTTCGACATATCACATCACTATTACTTTTTGGACATGAATTTCTATGTCAATACTACTTTTTACTCAATAAATGCCTGCAAAGATTCTCAATTTGACTACATTATTGAACAACTTTCACGTGAACTACTCTGCACAATAATTCATGCATGCACGACACAAATTGATTTGGAAGAACTTGCTCAATAATTTAACATCACACACTCGAATATTTTATTTTTTTAAAACAATTTTTTTTTTCTAAATTTAACTTCTATTTAAGGGTGGAGGAATTTACTCAAACTATATTCCATTCAAAATATGTTATTCCTCTTTATTCCCCTCATACGTGCACTTGCTCAAATAGAAGATGATTTTTTCTACGTCAAACAGTCCGGTAGAGGATTGACTTGCAGCTTTCTTTTTCTATTTATTCCATCATCCTTTATTTTTTTCATATTTTACTCAAGAATACGGGCACTTGCTCAAATGGAAGAGGATTTTTTCTACGTCAAACAGTCCGGAAGAGAATTTTTCCTACGTCACATGGAGTAGGTGTCCTTGGTCCGGATTTCTCCCCGCATTTCTGCTTTTCCCCAAACTACGAACGGGGAAAGATATTAGCTTCTTCGTTCGTATAAATGGGGAAAATAGATGAAAGGTTATAATTAAGTGGCGAAAGAGATGAATGAGACGGAGCAAAAACAACATCTCCTTCCCTAGCTCGTCGGTGCTATCAAAATGTCTAATATTTTAGAAATATTGTCGAATAATATTCGCATTCAATTTTCGGTCATTTGAGATATATTTCGGATTTTATTTAAAAAAAAATCATAAAATCGTATGAGAAAAACGTTGTCGAGATCTCGATTTCGTCTAATCGAGATCTCGATATGAAGTCAAGATCTCGATATGACAAAATCGATATGATTTCGTGATTTGTAGGGTTTGACTCGAGATAATTTAAATTGTTGTCTCGACATGTCTCGAAATCAATTTCAAGATCTCGATTTAATGGATTATTGGCTAATTGGATGTTTAATTCACTAATTTTCGAGGATAATCAACTCATATAACACTCATTTAAGGAAATATAGATTCGATAACAAAGAAACTTGCAAAAATTCATTCATTACAAAGATGTTTGCTTTGTATCATACTACTTCTACTTCATCCTATTCAAACATGAATAAGGTATGAACATTTCAAAGAGAATCATCTTATGTATGCATAGATTCAAATGTATAATGTCTTATGTTAAATGAACTTTAAAGTGTTAAATAAATGTTAAGTAATGTATGTTTAAACTGTATAATGTTTTAATTTAAGATTAATTATAATTAATTACTTAATTATCAATTTCGAGATGAAATAGGGGATTTCGAGATCTTGATTTGATTTCGAGATCTCGAAATCAAATCGAGATCTCGAAATCCCCTATTTCATCTCGAAATGCCTGATCTGTTTTTCAATAAAATCCATTTAATCCTGTAGAATCACATATGCAGTTCATATCAATCACAAAATACACCAAAATGCAAATTCAATATTAATAAAAACATAATTTATGATTACAATAGAAAATAGTACTACAACTGTTCAGCTTCTTGAGCTTCTACTTCTCTACACCAACTTACAATCCTAGCACCTACAAGCTGCCTATAATGAACTGTAAACTCATAAGTAAGGTCACTAACTGGAGCTCTCTTCCTTCTAAGTAGGAACCTATCAACAAAAATCATACAATATACTCCACAACTATGTGAATCTAACTGCATGGGCATCTCAGTAACATCCTTGATCAAAGTAAAATTACCAATGATTCTTACACGAGGAGGATCGACCATGTCCCAGTACCCGGCAGCATCAAGGACACGGGGAAGTAATACAAGAAGTGGTCGGAGTTCCGTGTCCCGCTTCAGATAGAGCACTGGGTCAGATGGATCATTTAAAGCGTGGAGAAGTGAGTCATATAACTCAACGGTCCAGCTATGAAGATCAATCCGTACAGTGACCCAGTGCTCGTAGAGATGGACAATCCCGATCACCTAAAATACAAATCAACACAATTAAACTTAATATGAATACTAATAGAACAATTTAATCTAAATATATGTCACTTACATGTTTGGCCTTGTACCAACTCCTAAAGCCAGACATTCCACCACTACCCTGGACAACTTTCACTAGATCATCATGGGGCATCCACCAATCGTAATCATCAGCAGCCTTCCCTCGTTTTTTCTTTGGGACCTTTTCCCATTTTAGCAAGATATGGTCCTTTACATAATATACATTATAAAACGAAATGAAAATTAAAGAATTAAAATAAATTTCAACATTCATTACTTACAAAGAAAGAGGGGTCTAATAAGATAGTACTGTCCGGGTCAACACCGTCCTCAAGTACGCTGCTGTCAGCTCTGGCAACCATGTCTCGTGACATTGTCATGAAGATCTGCAAAAGCTGATATCACACAAAAAAATTAATATAAAGTCGATAATAAAAAATTCACAACTAATAGTTATGCACTTACATCTTCTGAAACATTCTCCTTCGGGTCATTAAGTGGCCGGAAATAGAGCTCCCTACTCATAATCATTCCCTGCCCAGGCAACCTCACTTGTTGCGTCATATCATCCATGTAAGACGAATATTCTTTCATCATCTTGGCACTAGAAGCACGAAAGGGGGCGGTGGGGCCCGCAGTGGAAGAGGTGGTGGGGCAAACAGGCTGAAAGGTGGTCGGGCCAGCAGTGAATGAGGCGGTGGGGCCCGCAGTGGATGAGGTGGTGTGGCCAACGGACTGAGAGGTGGTCGGGCCAGCAGTGAATGAGGCGGTGGGGCCCACAGTAGATGAGGTGGTGTGGCCAACGGGCTGAGAGGTGGTCGGGCCAAAAGTCTGGCCAAAAGAGGAGGCTGTCCAGTCTGAATAGATAATATAAATATATAAGTAAAATATAATCAAATATAAATCAAATAAATTTAAACACTAGTACCTCTAGAATAAGGAGGGTACGGTGGGGCCCATCTCTGGCTCCGGCAAGGGCGGCAGAGAAGTGTATCTGCGAGGTCAAGTAAGAAAACCTTCAACCTATGAGTAACCCTGGAAGCCACCGGCTCGATAATATTTTGACTCACACGATCAGCTACCGGCACCATGAGTCTATTTGCGACTGGCCCCATAAGTCGCTGAGCCACCGCATCAATCATCGTCTCTGCCAATGGCTGAATAACCCACTGTGCCACTAGATCAATGATCAGATTCGCTAATGGATGTATAAGCTGCTGCGCCAGTGGTGGCATATCTCGCTGCGCCGCTGGATCAATCATGCGATCAGCCACTGGAACAATCATGTAATCTGCTAGTGGCTGCACGAGCCCTGCTCTCAGTGGTGGAAGAAGTGTATCTGCCAGTGGCTGCACGAGCTGACCAGCCAATGGCACTGCAAATCGCACCATGTCGTCCGTGGACATCCCGTACCACTCGTACCATGGAGGCTGTCCAGTCTGAAAAGATAATATAAATATATAAGTAAAATATAATCAAATAAAAATCAAACAAATTTAAACACAAGTACCTCTAGAGGCTCTGCAGACGCGGAACGTCGCAGGCGCTTCTTAGCCCGCCGTCGATGAGGAAAATCAGTACGCTCGAAAGAAGAGCGGACTGGAACCTCAAAACCACCACTCCCCATTTCGAACACTGGCGATGGGTGGCGTTGTGGCGGCGACTGCTGCGGCGGCGGCGATGACTGCTACGGCGGCGGCGAGGGACGACGCTGTGGCGGCGACTGCTGCTGCTGTGGAACCCTCCTCGAAGAAGACCTCGAGGTACTAGCAGCAGACCGCTGAGAGACTGATGATCTGGGCTTCAAGCATCTGTAAGGTATAAATCTGCGAATCATCGGCTTCTCAGCATTCCGCAGACTGAGCCAAAACTCAGAATCGGCCTCATCATCAGTCGCCTGCAGTGAAGTACTGCAAACATGATGAAAAAAAAACAAAAATCAAATAAAACATATAATATTTTATTTTAATAATAATTAAAAAAATTATAAACAATAATTACCTCTTTTGTGAAAAAATCAGTAAAGTCAGCATCCCGAACATAATGAGGTCTCCACATCAAACATCGAGGCATAATCCCCAATGGCATATTGCGTAACGCACATACCTTTGCCATATCAGGGATCACCTCGTACGCCCATGCCTGCAAAATAATGTAAATAATTAATCATTCTTGTCTTATATTTTATAATTAAAAATATATTAAATTAAAAATTAAAATTACAAATAATTACCTCTAACACCCAAACAGGGCCGTATATATGGACCAAAGGCACCTTAGCTGACTTCGAAGATGTGATCACGACAAACATCTGATGCAGCAAGACACTGAACGACCACGAGCCCCAAGGGAAAGCCCTCCACTCGTGAGGCCTCTCCACCAATGCATAGACCCATGGGTCTACCAGTCGCTTCCCATCCAAGCAAACCAACATCCGGTACAAAAAAAGAATCTGAGCGATCTTCACATAATCATCAATAGAATGCTCAGAATCAAGTCCCTGTTCATGAAATCAAGGTGCAACCGATCTACACTCGACAAGTCTTGGTAGTGAAAATATAAGCACCCATCCTTCGGGATATCATTCAATTTCAATGCAGTAGGATCAAAATCTGAATCGCCGAACCGTAGCCCGGTCATCAAACATAACTTCTCTGCACCTAATCGTAAGTTGGTTTCGCCAACACGAAATCACAGCTGATCCTCAGCCCCATCCACATTAATCTCGTGGGTGATAAGAGCCCAAGTAGCTCGTATCGTTCTCTTCTTTCACCGGAAAGAGAGAAATTCACCGAAGGGACCTTCCCTAAATAAATTTGAAATATCATCGTCGTCATCTCCAAAGCTCGCTAATCTAGTCCGAATGTCCTCAAGAATGTCCCGGTCGTAACAATTCATCGATCGCGGGACTGTCCCCTGCAGACCGGGTCTGATCCACTCCCAAACCTGCAATTAAATAAAATAAAATATTTAAATAAAAGCAGAATTAAAAGAATTAAAAGCAAATATTAAAAAAAATTAAATCGAGATCTCGATTTCGAAATCGAGATCTCGATTGACCAAATCAAGATCTCGATTTCAAAATCGAGATGAAGTATAATAGAATTTTAATTCTGGATTTAAAAAAAATCGAGATCTCGATTTGCCAAATTGAGATCTCGATATCGAAATCGAGATCTCGATTTGGTAAATCGAGATCTCGTCGTCTCTCTCCAAGGGCGGGTATGCGCAGTGTTTTTCACAGTAAAAACGCAGCAAAATCCATTTCTACATTGTTTCTAGTCATATTTAAGCATAGAAATCGACGAAATATGATCCTAATCAACTATATACATAATTAAACATGTATTTAAACCTAAAAAGCATAGAAATTTCAGACATTATATTCGAAAATTTCAGAAAAAAAAGATATATTTTTGTACTTGAAAGTGGGAATTAACTTACTTGATTCGGGTTTTCTTCTTCTCCAGACATTATATTCGATGGAATGTAGATTTGTTTTGAGTTGGGCGAGCAAAAGTCGGTGGTTTGGAGCTTCCAATCGGCGAAAATGGCCGATCGACGATGGTATTTTTTTTCCAGTCGCGTGTTCAGAGAGAGAGAGAGAGAGGAAGTGGGGTAGGTGGTAGGGTAGATAGATAATAAATCCAAAAATAATTAATGTAACAATATTTTAAAATTCAAATTCTCTCTCCAATCATTGCAAAGTGGCTAAAAAACTTATATTTTTATACATGTGGCTAGATAACATATTTAGTTATCAAAAGTGGCTATATAAATTTTGGCCTCAAAATTATTTCTAAACAAAGATGATTTATGACTTTGAATAAATATAATTTGTAAATTACACAAGTATGATAAAAAAAAAAAATATTATCATATCTAAAAATGAATTTTGGTATGATATATATAACAAAATATAATTCATGAGACAATCTCATATGAATTTTTGACATTTTCAGATCTTTACAAAATAATTAGATTATACGACAGTTTATATAACTTTTATCAAGCAATACGTGATATTTAACACACATTTTTACGTGCAACATAAAACTATTATATCACTATACAATGACAATTTCTGACACGACGCGATAACACGATACAAACACGCACGATAAAAGCGAGCACGAACACGACACGAACCTGTTAAGCTCAAACATGAACACGACACGAAAACAACCCGACGCAATAAAAATTAACCTTACTAAAATGGCCAGCTTCACACTTGGGACTAAAAAATTTTAATACGACACGAACATGCATGATAATCATGAGCACGAACACGACACGAATTTGTTAAGCCCAAACACGAACACAATACGAATCCGATAAGTTCAAACACGATAATAACACGACACGATAACGACCCAACGCGTACGAATTGCCAGCCCTCTATACATTGATTGACTACGGCATATATTAAGGATATTTATCATTGTAATTCAGTTTATTCTAATAACATATTAGGTTTCATCTACTTTTTATACAGTTAATTTACAAAAAAAATGAATATGTAACAATTATAAAATAACTCATACAACTTTAACAAATTAATATGAATTATTAAACATTAATGAAAGCGACTTGCACCAATAAATAAATAAACCAATCGTTAGCTAGCACTTAATATCATAGTCAACATTTATTTAACCTAAACTGACATTCCAAGGGGAAAAAAATAAATAAAGAAAAGCACCATCATGTTTCCATCATTATATGTTATAAAATTAAAATAGTTTTTATTATTGGTCAAAATGTTTCGGCCATTAAGCATATTTTTAGTTGATTATTTAGTATCAATTCGAGGAAATCCATCTTCAAAGCTTAGAATCCAAATATATGTAGGATCCAACTCAATCGAAGCACCTTAAAGAGATTTTGAGTCGGCAAAAACTTGCGTTAGGCAGACCTAAATGATTTAGGCGGGTTTTATCCTACCCAAATGGGTTGACCCATCCCAAATAGAGTTTATTATCCCAATTAGGGTATATTATATGGGTTTGGGCTTGGATTAATGAATAAAACCCGCTTAAATCGTTTAGGCCTGCCTAACCCAAGACCTTTCCTTTTGAGTCACCTTAAGTATGTGATCCAACAACCTTCACATTCCCCAAAATAGTTACGAGAGTTATAAATCACGACGTGAAGTATGGTCTTTAATCTCAGATCACAATCTCATCATGAAATTTACGATTTTTATAAAATAATATAAATAAATCTATGTCAACATGTACGTAATAGAATTTACATTTGATTCCACAATGCTTTGATCTTAAAGTAAAACATCTTGTATTTCAAACCTTCAACCATACTAATCAATAATTTGAGGTGTGGTGCAATCTAACCCATTTATTAAGCCTCTTGAAAAATTAAGTACGCTCGTACTTGAGTTTTGAATTAGGTCTTTTAAATTCAATAAGTCTGGTCTATTCTCATTCTTTCATGTAAAATACTTATAATTCAAAAAATTATTACATTGGTCAAAAAATAAAATGTTAAAAAAATGAAAAATTATATAATTTACATGACCCTGTCCAACTTCTGTTAACCCTGTCACCTTTCACCTCTCTTCAATACAAAATACATATGACACCCATTTATTGGGTGCCACTTAATTTTTTAAATATAATTGCAATATTAAGTAATAATTAAGTAATACATATAATTTATAATTATTATTATTATTATTTTTTATTTTAATTGTTCTAGTTTTTATGTATCAAGTAAATTATCAATCTTTAGTTCATAACAATCTATTTATTAAAACTATTATTTTAAAATGTAAAATAATAAAATATTTTTTATATTATATTAAATGATAGAGAAATCAATATTTAAATTAAAATATCGAGTTACTAATGAGAGAGGTAAATAATATTGGATTGAGCTTGTGTAATGGATGTAAAAGAAATAAATATTTTATTAATGATGAACCTTTTCTGATTGGATCACCTGCCACATCATATAAATAGAATAAAAAATTATTAAAGCTATTAAGACTTGAAATAACAGCGACCATTTCCCCCCAACCCAACCGCCACGTCACATTTTTGGCAATAAAAAAAATTGAAAATCATTCCAGCTCATTTAAAATTGGTCGACCATAGACCCTCCTCAACCCCAAAGGTCTGCAGGCCCCACCCCACTTTTTCTTTATTCTTTATTGTTAGACCAATAGAATAATATCATTTGTATTCATCCTATTGATTAATTAATTTTGCATAGCATTAATATTAAAATTTGTATATATTTTAAATAATAAAATAAAAATAAATAAATAATATATCAAAATTCATAATTTTTTATTCTCTACAAATAGAGACTAATTTTGATATATGTATTTTTTAAATTGAATGTGATGATCTAAAAATGTTTTATGTAATGTAATTTAATTTCCTAATAGTTATATTATTTATATAATTTATATCAATTTTATTTTATTAATCATTTTATAATTTATATTTATATATAATTTAATTACAAATTGTATTTTTATTTTAAAAATAAATTAAATCAAATCAAATAAGAAAATTATATATTGTGGTTGAGTGGTCATTGATAAACTTTGAAAAATATTGTGCTTGGGTTGGAGTAATAATTGATGATGTGGAAGTGAGAGAAACTAATAAAATATAATAAAGGTTGGGTGGTTGGGTAATTAGACCGGTTGCTCATAAACATAGTCTAAATGCATCTTGTTGTGGTCGACCCAGACCTAAAGCAACCTTCAAAATCTGTGGGGTGCACATAAATATTTTCTATTTTTTTAATTTATGAGCTAATAGTATTATAACACTTGTCATTTATTTATTGCTTCATTATTGTTGTATATATACAATATTAAAATTGACATATCTTTTATAATAACATAATAATAAATAATAAATATATCAAAATTCATAATTTTTTAATCTCTACAAATAGAGATCAATTTTAATATATATATATATATATATATATATTTTTTTTTTTTAAAAAAAAAAAAAAAAATTAAAATACATAAATATATACTAAATTATATTCCATTAATCTCTTCAATTCATTTTTTATTGCATAACCTCTATATTTTATATAATGTAATTTTTTTTCAACTAGTTTATAAATTTATTACTTGAATAGGTATTCTTTATATGTATTTTGTTTGTTAAATTGTATTTCTATTATTGTATAATTTTATATAATATAATTTTATTTCAAATACTTATGTTGTTTTTTATAATGTAATTTTATTTCCAAATAGTTAGAAATTGTGTTTTTATTTTTAAAATAAAATTAATTAAAATTAAATAAATAATATTATATATATATAGTGTGCTTGAGTGGTCACTTATATACTTTGAAAAATATTATGGTTGAATTGGAGTAGTAATTGATGATATGGAAGTGTGAGAAATTAATAAAATATTAGACCATAAATAATAATGACCACAAAACTTGTGGTATCTGCCACATCAGCAAATTTTTCAAATTAAAAAATAAAGAAGTTTTCTCTCTCCTAGACCAAAGGTCCACCATAGACCATTTCAATCTCCAAAGGTTTGCGAGTCCCACTATTATTTTTATTAATTCTTTAATGATATATTAATAATTTGTTGACATTTGTCTTCATTTTATTAGTCAATTAATTTGCACTAGAATAATATTCAAATTAATATATCTTTTAAATAATAAAATAAAAATAAATAAGTAATATATTAAAATTCATATTTTTTATTCTCTACAAATAGAAATTAATCTTGATATATTTATTTTTATTTTTGAATATATATTTATGTGTGTGTGTAAATATGCACTTAGTTATATTATCAAATATCATCTTTTGCAAAAATATTTTTCTTTGATAATTCTAATTTTTTTTTATTTTACTAGTCACTTTATAAGTTATTTATTTTTCTAATTTAATTACAAATTATTTTTTATTTAAAAATAAAATCAAATAAAAAGAATTATATAAAATGGTGTGGTTGTCTGGTTGCTGATAAACTTTGTAAAAAATGTTGTGGTTGGGTTGGATGAGAGAGAAATTAATAAAATATTAAAATGGTTGACTAGTTGGGTGGTTGTCCGGTTGCTGATAAATATAGTTTTAAAAAGGTCGGATGGTTGGATAGTTCGACCGATTGCTGATAAATATAGTCTAAAAGGATTAGGCACTTTGTAAAAGGTCTATAGCCAGATTTAAAAAAAAAATAAAAATTCAAAAGATAAAATTGACATAAATTCTTTTTTATCTAATAACATTCATATACTCAAAATGTAAAACAATCTGAACCACTAATTAATACCAAGGAAAAAAAATCCGCCCAAAGTAGCGATTGCAATTTGCAAAGGAAGGGCAATTCATCCAAGGACAAATATGTAATTTAGAGCGGGCCGACGCCTTCAATCTGTATGTCCCTCGCCACGGCTTCTATAAATATATAGCTGCAATGGGTTTGTTTCCCCATCAAATCCATTTTCGTATTCCCAAACTCTCTCTTCCTCCTCGTCCCACTCTCTTTCTCTCTCTGCTCGTACGCGTGTTGCGATCTGTGAGAGAGAGAGAGGGAGAGTGAGAGAGAATGGGAGGCCAAAAATTCGCCGTCCTCCTCTGCGCCGAGGACTCCGACTACGTGAAGAAGATGTACGGCGGTTACTACGGCGTATTTGTGAGAATGCTCAAGGAGGAAGGCGAAAACTGGGACGTTTTCAGGGTGGCCAAGGGCGATTTTCCGTCGGACGATCAGATCGGCGATTACGACGGTTTCGTCATCACCGGGAGCTGCAATGACGCCCACGGCAACGATCTCTGGATCTGTAAGTTGCTGACTCTGCTCAATAAATTGAACGCCATGGAAAAGAAGGTTCTCGGCATTTGCTTCGGTCATCAGGTATATATATATATTTTTTATTTAAACCTCTTTTTATTCTTCTTCAATTAATGCTTTTCTTTATTTGGAATTTGTTGAGCATGGATTGTTTTGTGTATTTTTTTTTTTATTTTTTTTTCAGTACAGCCAAAAATATACATAAATGTTTATGCATACAAAAATAAAACGAAAATTATAAAATTTGTTATGTCTCTCTCTTTTCTATTTTTCGGTTTTATGTCTGGTGCGATTGTTGTCCTTTACTGCTGCTTTTACTGCGTGACACTTTTTTTCTCCTTTTGTATGTGTTATAAATGTTCCATTTTATTATTTCCTATAAATTAATTTTTTTAGAAATGCATGTTTAGAGTTTTTTTTTTGTGTGTGTGTGTGTGTGTGTGACTTGTGTAAGTTATTAAGTTATTTGGACCCATAGAGGAGAGAAAGATGAATCTCAATAGCTATGAAAGCCTTCTTCATACATGTGACATCCACTATTGAAGTAGTATTTCCTAAAAAACAATCAATCAGCACTAAATATTAAAAAAACTTAATAACTTCGTCAATATCTGAAAAGACTATTTTTCAGTCTAATAACATTTTATTTCAAATAGTATTGTTTTTCTTATTGAAGGAAAAATAAAAAGAACAAACTCACTATTTAAGAGGATATATTTAATGAATTTAGAGAGCTAATTTTATTAACATAAATTAATTAAGAGTTTTATAATCTCAAACTTAAAAAATAGTTTAGTTATTAATTTATAGTTTAAAAGATATTTCTCAATATAGAACCTAAATAATAAAAAAAAAATCAAATAATTTTCATCTCACAACCAAAAGCATTATAAAACTCTCAATTCAAGGCCTAAATATTAGGATGCAAATAATTAAAATATTTTATATAGTCAAAAAATCATAAATTTATATTTAAATGAAAATATTTAAGAAAGGTAAAATTTAAATTATACATCCTACTTATAAAAAAGCAATTAAGTTAGGCGGGGGGTGGGCCAGAGTATATAGCAGGCCAATGACAACTATCACGAAAGCTGTCGATCTTTATTTTAAGGAAAATATTGTCTCTGAGATTTTAAAATTGGCAAGTGACTAGTTTAATGGGGGGCCTAGATTATGTGTATGCATGAATCGACACAAATTTCATAAAATATATTGGTAGATTTCTAAAAAGGAGCAGTCGAGAGTGAGAGTCGGATTCCATTCACGCCTATAAATTATTTTATTTTTATACATATTATTTCGAGAAAGCTGCACGATTTCTTGATGACAAAAGCTTCATATTATATTTATATAATAGAGGAAGAGACCCTTCCTATAGAGCGGAAAATTTTTAGGATTGGTTTTGGTGGAGGGATTGAGTTGAGATCTAATACATTAGTTTTTTTGTGTTAGGAAAGTCTATTCAAATACGATTTGTTTATTTTTAGGTCCATTTGAAATTATTTATTTAATTATGTTAAAAAATTTAATCTTAATTAACAGGACATATTTAACATGAATATAACCTATTTTATTTAACATGAAATTACAAATACAATCCATACTTAACATCTTAAAATTCATACTTCACAAACTAGGGTTCTTTATTTTTTGGTTTTTATGTTTTATCGATTTCAATTTTCATATTAATTAATTGATTAATTTTATTGATGGGTTTTGCGGGTTGACCCACAACGGACTCGAATCTGACACGATTTTTAGTTGGATTTTATGGATTTGATCCAAAGCTAAAATGACTTGACCAATTGATTTATATCGTATTAGGTTCATGTTCGGTTATTATATTGAGTCCGAGATTGTCACTTTTAGAAAAAATCTATTAAATGTGAGATTGACGACAGTTTTTTTTTTCAAGTATCCGACTCCATTTGCTTTTAGTATTCATATGCGTGGAAAGCAGAGCGAATTCATTTTTTATTTTTAATAAAAACCAAAAAGATTCCAAGTTCCAACACAAAAAGAGGCAACAAAGGCCTTTTTTTTTGCCGAAATATTGGAAAAGTATTTGTTTATGTAAGATTTTCTTTGCGTCGAATCCGAGTGAATAAATATTCTTTATTAATTTGTAATTTTGCATTGTAGTTATGTTTAAAATATATTATACAATTATATATATTTATATTTTGTTTAAAAAATTTGTTTTTTTTTTCCATTCAATATTTATATTTTGGTTGTGTTTGTTATTCTTAAAAAGCATAAAATAAAATCTCAACTTGATGTAATTAGCTCTGATATCATTATCATTGCTCAACTTTGCAGAAGATCATTTAACTTGTATGATAATATGCAAGAGACATGGGTTTGGAGAGAATTATAGCCATAAATATTTTTTATATGATTTGAATGAAAGAATAGAGATATTTAGGAGAATATGATTAGCTGATTATCATTTAAAAGAAAACCCTTTATGTTTTTTCAACATGAAAAATCATATGTGCTGCTGCATTACAACAAAAAACATTAGTGCTCTTCTCTCTCTACAGAGTGGTCCAATATTAGCCGTACAACTACATTTATCTAGGAGACTAAGACCACGCCACCTGCCTGTTTCTTCACCGTATAACTCTGGGGCCGATTAGTTAACAATCAATATAATATAAATATTTAAGTGCTGAATTTATGCTATTTAACTTTTTCCCCTATATATAAATAAAATGTTAATACAAAATTATGAAGATTGTGAGAATTCAACATTTGTCCCTATTAAAGAGGATACTAGTTGTTGACTCTTTTGAAACTTAGGAGGTTGGGTTGGCCATTCCACTTGTCCGTCTTATCTTTAGGAAGGTTAATATTTTATTAGGATATACATTCATGTTTGCACGTGTGTGCATGCACATGCCACGAAACTGGCATTTTTTTTACGTTTAAGGCATGCCATTTAATTAAAGATGCGGTGTCTCCAACCATTCTCAAACTCATAATAATTGGGTCACACAAAACACTTAACTATTGTCATTAGGGGTGTACACGGTCCGATTTGGCTGGTTTGAGGGTTGAAGTATGGACCAAACCAAATAATACGGTTTGAAAAATTCTCAAACCAAACCGGCCAAATTAATATTTCAAACCAAACCAAATAAAACGGTTTGGTTCGGCCGGTTTAACGGTTTGAAATACGACGTTAACGGGAAAATCAAAACGTAGAAAAATCTCATATTTTTAGCTACAATTTATTTGAGAAATTAAAAAAAAACTAATAGTGGCTCTCATCGGCAATGTACGAGACAATCTTAATAAAAACAAACAATTAATGACATAAAAAATTAATAGTTCATATCACATTCTAAAAAATAATAGTATGGTGAAATTAATAAGATATGGTAACGATGAAGCTTGCCCAGAGAATAGAGAAGACAATAAGGGTAAAGAGAGACATTTGAATAAAATTGTGAGATTGGAATATTGGATAATTTAAGATTTATTTTATATTTCAGAAAATAAATAAAATTTAGAAAAAGAATTAAAATGAGATTGAAATATTTGATAGTTTAGGTTTTATTTTAGATTTTAAAAAATAAATAAAAATGTATGAGAAAAATAAAAATTATATTATGTTGCATAGAGAATTTGATCTCATACCTCTTAAAAACTAAAATCTAGATAGAACCACTATACTAAATGTACTATATTTATGCTTTTAGTATAAAATATAATTTAAATATTTATTATTGATATAAACGGTTCGGTCCGGTCCAAACGGCCGGTTTCTCTACTCAAATCGTGGACCAAACCAATTAATACAGTTTGAAACTTACGGTCCGGCCGGCCGATTTTTGCACTTGTCAAACCGGCCAAATCATTTCGGTTTGGCCGGTTTGGACCAAACCATGTACACCCCTAATTGTGATCCAAGGTCCAAGAATGACAATGTTAACCTTGAACAACTGATAAAGAACTTTGCATATGGTTAATATGTTAAAAATATCTCCTTTCCATTCAATTTTGTGTTCCAGTTTTAAAACAAAATTAAATAGTATATCAATTGGCATAGGAGTTTTATCTATTGAATAGTCAGCATGAATGAGAGATATTCTTTAGAGAGTGAAAACAAATAAACCAGACAGCCAGGTGGTGAAGTTTTAGGCAGTGAGCATTAATACTGATTATAATAGGTAGCTGCAGGCTTTACTTTTTTCAGACACAAATTAATTAGTGGGTGAAAACAAGTTGTCCAATTAGCTAAAGCCATAATGTCCCACGTCAGATCCAGCACACCTATTGTTTTCCATTTTGGGATATGGATGGCTTGCTAAGACCACCAACTAGTGCTCCAACACACATCATAAAGCTTCTCTCTCCTTGCCCATAATTATCACTCATTTAAGAGGGAGAAGTAATTAATCACCATATAAATAATGCCTGCCATGACTTCAATTCAATGTTAAGTTTATGTTTATCTATGCAATAATTTGAGCCGTGTCGGTGGTGAAGTCTTTTCAGCAGCTTTAGTAAAAGGCAAACTTTGTGAAAAAGAAATGATGTCTTGTTTTGGTCTGCCACTGCTTTCTCTTCTTAGTACTAGACTAGATGTAGTGCTCCTTGATGCTGTCTTATTCCACTATCGTCGTTGATATCTGTTCAAATCTCAAATCCAATTACACTTGAAGAACAATGTGTTTTTGATGTGAAATTAGATCCTGGGACGAGCTCTTGGAGGAAAGATAGGGCGAGCGAGAGCAGGATGGGATATTGGGATCACACAAGTTCAACTGTATCCATCAAAGATGTTCACTTCACTCAACATGCCTGCTACCCTCTCAGTCATTGAATGCCACAGGGATGAGGTTGGATTATACCTTAAAAACCCCGTATAACTCGCTTCAGAGACAAGTGTGTAAACTAATATTTATTACATATATATGTGGCTTGAAATTAAATGAGTTAGGTGTGGGTGGTTCCACCGGAAGCGGAGGTGCTAGCCTGGTCGGACAGGACTGGAGTAGAGATGTTTAGGTATGGTGATCACATTATGGGCATACAGGGCCACCCCGAATACACAAAGGACATCCTCCTCCACCTCATCGACCGCCTCTCCAACCGTCAACTCATTGAGGTATTGATTTATGTTAAAAAAAAAATGATTGTGATTTCTTTCTAAAATGATGATTTATTTAATGAGATGGGCAGGAGTCCGTTGGTGAAGAGGCGAAGAGTAAGTTGGAGAAGAGGGAGGCGGACAGGGAGGCATGGGGGAGACTCTGCAGGAGCTTTCTGAAAGGGAGATTGTGATGTGAAGACTTCAGTAGGGGAGGTGTAAATATAGCTGAAATGTTGAGCAGGGTTTTGGCAATGGCAAGGAAAAAAACAAAACAAATAATTTATTGACTTTGTTTAGCGTCTGTAGTGATATATAATGTATGTATTGATGGCTTGTATTGGGTGTGATAAGCGAGCTTCAACCTATATCAATAATTGATGTTAGACGTTGTCAATTTCACTATTCTTCTCTTCATTTTCATCATTTCTTCTCGCTTATCATTTGCGATTTTTTCGTAAATGTGACTGATTTCCGAAATTAAAGTTTTCAAGTGGTTCAGAGTCTCTTTATGTATTTGCAGTCGTTTTAACCACTAAGTTCCCATTATTCTTATGTTTTATTTATAAATAAAAAATAAAAATTTGGTACATAATTTAAATGAGAAGGGAAGGGAGTGCTTCTTCTTGTACTCAACCCGAACCAATTGATCATATATAAAGTACTTTAACTACTATTGCTTTAAAATTGAGGAGAAATTGATCTTGTGCTATGTTATGAAATTTGTTAGAAATTTTCTTATTTTATATTGTTTTGGTGGGTCAAAGTATGTAGAAGTCATTTTAGTTTTGTCTCTATATTAGTTTCAATATGGTCTAAAAATGTACAGTCCTGTATAGAATTTGTATCGAGTTGTAAGTTGGAGCTAACTAAAGACCAGACTAATGAATCAGTCTAGGATGCACGAGACTCATCAGACTAAGGTTCGAAGCGAATTTACAAGTCTAGGATACATGAGTTTGGACTGACAAGGTTGGGATTAATCAAGTATGTGACCAGCAAGTATTGTCTTACTAGTACAGATATCAAACTTACTAGTAGATGACCAAGCATATACTAATGAATGACGTCACCAGCATGGACTTGCAAGTATGACGACACCAACATTGTTTTCTAAGTTTCCGTATATACTGAAAACTGACACTAAGCATACTTGAACTAAAGATTTGACAAATCAAACTGACTCGTCATCATCAGTTTGAATAAGTGCAAGTTTACTGTAAAACAAACTATTTTCCGTTGTGCAACTTAGGATTACTTTGATAAACCGGACCAACATGTTATTATTTCGGAATGTTCCAATTATATTATTCAGTTTGTATGTTTCACTATATTTGTTTTACACTTTTATATAATTTTAAAAATAAAAACTAATCAAAATTTAAAAATAGTATATTGGATGCAATATTATTTAAATAAATGGGACAATTATACTATATAAAATATAAGATACCAATCAATCGTAAAAGAGATTAATTCATTTCATTAAATAATAATAATGTTAGAAATTTTTTTAAATTTCTTATATTCTCTAATATTTTTTTTAGATACATACAAGTTAGTATGTTTCACAAATCGGACAACATTGTCAAAATGGAGGGAATAATTTATTTAGAGAAAAATGGGTTAATTTATATTGAAGACCTGGTGAAAGTGTTGTATACAAGGAAAAGTATATGAAGATAAGATACTTGGACATATATAGATATATGAATTTTAAACTAATGCATTATGTTAAAAATAAATAAACATTGCCCAAACATCAATAGAAACTTGCTCCAAAACCTCATAGATCCTCAACAAACACCCATGTATTGAAATTTAAAACACTTGAAACCCACAAACTTAAAAGGTCAAATAAACAAATACTCCCTCAGTCCCAGGTCTCTTGAGACGTTTGACCTGGCACGGAAGTTAAGAAAAAAAGATTAGAGAAGTTAGTGGGGTTAGATTAGTAGGTTAATGATTATGAGAGAAAGTGGAGTATGAGAGATAGTGGGGTAGAAGTAGAGTAGATTTAGTGGATAATTAATTAATAAAAACTTTCTAAAATAGGAAGCGTTGCGTGTTTTGGGACGGACCAAAAATGAAAACATTGCGACTGTCCTGGGACGGAGGGAGTATAATTGAAATTATACAATATTTTAAAATTAGCCAAACTATGTTTTTCACTTGCGATTTCCATAATTTTTTTTTCTTTACTTTAGAAAATATTTTAAAGGATTTTGATACGATTAATTCAGTTAGGTTTCTATCAACAAAAAAAATGTAATCATATGTTGGTATAATTTAGAATATTTTAATTATTTAATCGAAGATTTTAATAATTATTATTGAATTTGAGGAATATACATAATTTGGAACCTGTTTGTACATTTCTCAAAACAAGAATTTGTAAGATCTCAAGAGGGATACGATTCATCTCATGCTCAGCAGCAAAAATTGGAAATCATTCAAGACAGAACTAGGCAAATATTCCAAGATTATAAAACGAGAGGATCCATCCTCAACAATATGTTTAAAAATAATATTTATTCCGAGCGGAACACCATGCTACATGGCAAAACGAAGTGACATGAAGCTGAAGTCTGGAAAATGACCACATCATATGGTGTAACAATAATAGTCAATCATTTTCAAGTTTTTCCATAACCATTGCTTTAAACGACTGAATTGCATATGGGGGGAGTGCAGATCACTGCATCATAGAACCAGAGTTTCTGCGGCATTCAGCCAGCATGTCCATATAGAACTGGCACTTGCTGATGTCACTTCCAGAGCCATTTAGGCACTACACCAAAAAAAAATAAACAGAACAAGAGTTAAAATTGTGCAAACATCGATGCAGGCAAGAAACGAAGACACACATCAAAAGCATAAATAAAATTAGAAAAAGATAATATCAGATATGCAGAGTTATAGGATTAAGGTCCCCAACTAGGATAATACACTCTACAATCACTATATGATTAGCCAATTACAATGTGCATACAGTATAAGGTTAAGATGAGATTTTCTATGCTATGTAGTTCTTAAAGAAGATTGACGACCTGTTCCCATCATTAGAATAGAAGTTGCATAAGAAAAAGATATTTGTTCTTACATCCTGGAATGCCTTAGAGTGCATGCCACAAGCATCCGATCCACCCATGCTGGGTGCAACAGGTGCTGGAGCAGCTGCAGATTCAGATGCAACTGTTTCGTGTTGAATTGTTCTTGGACCCATAACTGCATCCACAGCCCTATGCGCAACAGCACTTCCAGTACCAAATGCCATCCCTAGAGAAGCACAACATGGGGACGGTGAATCAGAAAAACTATAACCAACAACACATCTCTTCCCATACAATATATAGATATTATATACATTGCAAATTTTATCAAGCAGCCTATACCTTGAGCAATGGTAGAACCAATGCCGCCAAGAATGGATCCACCAGAGCCACCTTGAACAGGAGCTGGAGGAGGAGCATGGCTCGCTACACAAAGACATAGAAGAACAGCATTAGCTAGAAATTACACAGAACCTTGAGATCTAAGTGAGACATGATTAAATTAACGGAACAGGTAAAAGAGAAAGATGCTGAAAAAGATTTAAAACTAAATGAGAATAAATAGGTCTTCTTTAAGAGAGGTTTATGAACCAAGTGATGAAGTTGAATATCAATGTGGCAGTCAGTCACCTGTTTGTGGAGGTGGGCTGCGTGCTGGAGCCGCACGGGGAGCTGGGCGGGAAGATCTTCCTGTAAATTTAATTCAGCAAGTAATGAGACACTTATCCTTAAAACACAAGAAGTTGCACCTCGAGAGGAACAAAACGATGCAGAATTCAAGAACACATTTTAAAAGACGAGCAATTTCACAATACAGTAGTTTCAGGGTCATTCTCTAAAGCCTAAAGCTATGAGTACACGTTTTCCCTACTCATCTCATTATCCGAGCAACCAATATGACCACAACTTCCAGGGAAATGATAGCAGAAAAAATCAAAGGTTCATAATCACAGTATGGTCAACAAAAACAACACGCAAATAAAAAAGCAAAAGGATTAACAGAACAGCTAACGGCAAATTACATCTCTCGAAATCGGGAAAACCCCATCGGAACCCTAGACGTTAACATAACAGCTCAAGAAAGGAAACAGTAGCCGGAAAGGCAAATTAATAAAAGCAGGAAAAAAAAACATGCAATAACAGCGAAAGGATTAACACAAATAGTCAACGGTAGATAACAACTCCCCTAATCGCGCTCAAATCGGAAACCCTAGACAGTAAAACGAAAGCTCCAGAAATGAAACAACAAAGAAGATCCACCACCTGAGCTACGGCGAGGCATTTTGATTCCGACTGTGCTTTCTTGAATCGATCGAATCAACGAATGAATGGCTCTAGAGAAAACCCTGCGCGGTATATATATAGAAATTCTGGAAGGGTTAGTTGAAGATGTCAAAATGATTCGGCCCGTTTGGCTGCTGGTAGGCCCACTTCCATTTTTCTAATATAAATTAGTTTACTATTTCAAATTAATGCAAACTGGATCTACACCGAATGTGCGAATGTAATGCAATATATAATATAATATTATAATATTGGGATATAATTAAAACAATTATATATTTATATTATTGCATAGTTTTTTAAAAATAAAAATAATGTTGTTTACTAATATTATATATTAGTTTATTACTATATTATAATTTTAATAATTTCATGTATTACTCATCTAAATATTGATATAAGTTAAATTTACAAATTATCCCATAAAAGAAATTGTTGGGGCTAGGCCACGGAGCCCGAGCCCAGTAAGACGTATCGGCCCACTCAGGCAACCCAATCCAAGACACCTGCCCACGAAGACCAACGGGACGACCAAGCCCACGAGGCCCAAGCTCAGTAACGCACCAACCCAAGAAACAAGAGCGACGGAGGGGCAGAAAGATCCCAAGTCCACAGTTCTATATCGAGGCGTCCAGCACTTCGGTATCGAGCAGTTGACTGACTCGGTGTCGAAGCGCTTCGAAAAAGATAACCTTAACGGCCTGACGGCACACAACGGTTACGACCCTAACCGACCCCGAAAAACCTGGAGATGCGCCGAAAACCACGGCGAGCCGTTAATCGTCGGCACCTAGGGTTAGCCCAAATATCCCCACCCCTATCCTGTCTATAAATAGCGGTGGGGAACTCATTTTTTGCATCGATTATTGCTAGGGGAAAAACTACGCTGTTATTCTGCAATTTTCATTACTTGGTTTATGATTTACATCCACCGTGCATCCCGTCTTTATATTCGAATACGGCTTCCTTGTTATTTATTTCCATTTTCTTGTTAGTAATTGTCATTATCTGATAAAGAGTTTCAAGGGCTCCTATTTCCCCGAAATTCGAACCTCAACATTTGGCGCCCACCGTGGGGCCCTTGAGACTACTCTCCATTTCTTTTTCTTTGATTCAATGGCAGGCACTGACGAGAAAGCTGGAAATCAAACAAAGAAGGCGGTTGGGGCTCCCCCGTCGAAACCCTCCGGTTCCAGGGACCTCGTCCCTATTGACGAGTTGGTGCGGCAAACTTTGCAGACCACCGGCGCCCAGGTCGTGCCATCGGAGATGCTGAACACGATCCTCGCACGGCTGGCCAAGGAGGTCGAGGAGAACAGGCGCCGCGCGAAAGAAATGGACTCCAGAATCATGGAGCTACATGCCACAAACCATGCCCTGCGGAGGGAAAATGACCAGCTGCGTCGGGAGAATGCGCACAAAAGCAGCTCTTCATCGAGGAGCCCCTCACTAGCGAGAAGTCGTCCGACCCTCGCAGGAACTTGGCCCACGATCTAGACAAAGCTGTCAACTTGGACACACCCGCGGGGTTAGGTCTCGGGAGTGGACTTGCAGGGGCAACGACCAGTAGACCACCAGAGCGCCTCGTCATCGAGCGTCCACAAAGTGAATACGAGAAATGCCTCGAAGCTCGAATGGTGAACTTTGAAAAGCTCATCTCCCGGATCCCAGGAGTGACCCCACCAGATGCCTTGATACCACGCAATAGTTACGCCGACTCGCCTTTCACACCCGACATCACCAACACGGACGTCCCGGCGAGGTTCGTGCCACCGTCGTTCCAACTGTATGACGGAACAATCGACCCAGAGGACCATATCACTCCCTACAAACAGAAGATGCTGACCACTTCGATCCCGGGCGAACTTCGCGAGGCGTGTATGTGCAAGAGCTTCGGGTCGAGCCTAACCGGTCCAGCTCTCCAATGGTTCGTCAACCAACCAAGGTGCTCCTTTTCGATATTCTCCGAACTCCACATGGCCTTCAGGAAGCAATACTCGAACTGCAGGCGTGTGGCGAAGCACCCCGACGCGCTAAACAGTATACACATAAAGAAATGGGAGTCACTGAGATCCTACGTCGGGCGCTTCAACCAGGAGCTCGCCTCGATACCGAACTGTCCACCCTTGATGGCGGTCTTTGCTTGTAAGAATGGCCTGGACGTATCCTCGAAGCTTTACCGCGACTTGACCAGCCACCCTTGCTATGACATGGACTCAGTCCTCTCGCAGGCGTGGGCCGAGATTAATTGGGAGGAGGATGAGCCGAACCGTGTCGCACGGCTGAACGAACAAAGAGCCTATGCGCTAGCTAGTCAATATCGAGGGGATCGACCAAGGGCAAGTTTCTCTGGCTCGAGGTACGTGGAGCGAAAGGATGTCAGAAACGAGCGTCGATCCCGACAAGATCATCCTTATAATCGGACATCATGAGCCGGCGAAGTACCTTATAGCCTCAGCATCGACCATAATTATCTTGTCAACAACGTACTCAAAGGGCTTGGTGCTGCCGTAAAATGGCCGGTCAAGATGAAGTCCGACCCTAAAGCACGGGACACAAACAAGTTCTGCGGCTTTCACAACGATCATGGCCATAGAACCGAGGAATGCCAAGCATTACGTCTAGAGGTCCTCGAACTTCTAAATAAGGGGTTCCTTACCGAGTACCTTACCAACAAAGGGAAAAACACATGGACAAGGGGTCGGCAGACCAACGCTCCCACAAATGCTGAACCGCAGAACAAACCGCCGCCCGCCGAACGTACAATCCATGTCATCATTGGAGGATCAGAGATTAGTGGGAGGTCGCGTTCTGCGGCCAAGAGGGCCCGCAGGGTCCTCAATCAGGAGGTCCAGCACGTTAGCCCCGTGCAACAACACAAATCAATAGAATTCACCACCGAGGATCTATAGGGGCTCATTCATCCGCACCATGACGCGCTGGTGATATTACTACTGATATCCAACTGCCAAGTGAAGAGATTACTCGTGGACAATGGCAGTTCTGCGAATATTATGTTCCTTCGAACGCTGAAAGAAATGCAGGTCCCAATGAGCAAAATAGAGCCAGTTACCATGACCCTCTATGGTTTCAATGGGGAT
The DNA here is from genome assembly GCA_026898455.1 of Plectranthus barbatus. Classification (NCBI taxonomy): domain Eukaryota; kingdom Viridiplantae; phylum Streptophyta; class Magnoliopsida; order Lamiales; family Lamiaceae; genus Plectranthus; species Plectranthus barbatus. The sequence continues at coordinate 78,478 of JAPKLW010001653.1, read as the reverse complement.
CAGCAGCGGACCCTGGGCGAAATCACGCTACCCGTGTACTGCGGAGGCTTGAATCTAGACTTCAAGTTCCAAGTCGTGGACACCATCTCCGCACATAACGCAATTCTGGGAAGGCCCTGGATTCACGAACTCAAGGCAGTACCCTCGTCATATCATCAGGCGCTCAAGTTCCCCACCCCCTGGGGAATTCAGACAATCAGAGGCGAGCAAAAGACCTCAAGGGACTATTACTACGCCAGCTTTCGAGCCGTCTGTGCGCAATAGCACGACTCGCCATTGACCCCCACCGTTAGACCCGAGGCCGAATAGCTCGAGGAAGTAGAGATAGATGAATCTGATCCGACACGTACCACCTTCATAAGAGCGGAGCTTTCTGCCGATATCAGAAGCGCCCTTGTGGAATTCCTCCAGAGCAAAGCTCACGTATTCGCCTGGTCGCACCGGGACATAACCGGGATTGACCCCTCGGTTATCACGCATCGTCTTCAAGTCGACCCCAACTGCAGGCCAGAGCAACAACGTAGACGCAAATTCTCTGCAGAGAAGAACCAGGCAATGAATGAGGTGGTACAAAAGCTCATCGATATCAGATCAGTTCGAGAAGTAAATTACCCCACATGGCTCGCTAACGTAGTAGTTGTCAAAAAGAAAAACGGAAAGAATCGGGTCTGTATCGACTATACGGACTTGAACAAAGCCTGTCCAAAGGACCCCTACCCTCTACCGCACATCGACGCCATTGTTAACGCAACGGTGGGGCATGAGCTACTGAGCTTCATGGATGCTTTCTCAGGTTACAGTCAAATACAGATGCATCTGGCCGATAAGGAAAAGACCGCCTTCATCACCAGTCAGGGCATCTATTGAACAAGGTGATGCCTTTCAGGCTGAAGAACGCATGTTCGACAAATCAGCGCCTTGTTAACTCCATGTTCAGAGATAAGATTGGAAAGACGATGGAGGTTTACATTGACGACATGCTCGTCAAATCGCTCAGCTCACAAGATCATGTGACCCACCTAGAAGATGACTTTCGAACCTTGGAGAGGTACAACATGAAGCTGAAACCGGCTGAATGCTCGTTTGGAGTATCCTCCGACAAATTCCTTGGTCACATAGTAACCCAAAGAGGAATCGAGGCAGACCCAACACAGATCCGGGCTATTCAGAACATAGAACATCCGAAGTCACCAAAAGAAGTCCAGAAACTGACTGGGCATCTCGCGGCCCTCAGCCGCTTCATATCGCGCTAATATGAAAGAACTCACAATTTCTTCAATACTTTGCGAAAGGGGAAGAGGTTCGAATGGACCAAAGAATGCGCAACGGCGCTAGAGGAACTAAAAGCTTACCTAGCCAGCCCACCGCTGCTATCTAAACCAGTTGACGGCGAGACTTTATTACTTTACCTATCCGTATCAGACCATGCGGTCGGGGCCGTTTTGGTACGTGAAGTAGACGACAGACAACATCCGGTGCACTACGCCAGCAAATCCTTGCTAGATGCGGAAACCCGGTACACCGCCCTAGAAAAACTCGCGTTGGCCCTCGTAAATGCCGCCCAAAAGCTGCGGCCGTACTTCGAGGCGCATTCTATCAAGGTGATTACGACCTATCCCATAAGGGTCGTACTGTCTAAGCCCGACCTGTCAGGAAGACTACTCAAGTGGGCAGTAAAAGTAGGCAGCCACAGAATTCAGTACGAACCAAGGACTGCCATCAAGTCGCAAGTATTAGCCAACTTCGTTGCCGACTTCTCCACAAACGTGCAACTTAAAGCGGAATGCGAGGTAGCACACATGGCAAAGGCCGACAATGATGCCGGAATTTGGTCTCTAAGGGTTGACGGAGCAAGCAACGTTCATGGCAATGGAACGAGCTATTCATCTCGACTTCCCAACCACGAATAACGAGGCCGAATATGAGGCGCTCGTCCAAGGGATCCAATTAGCGCTAGAGATCGGGGCTCGTAGAGTTCGTGCGGAGAGCGACTCCCAGCTCATAGTAAACCAACTAGAAGGCACTTATGCCATCAAAGAAGAACACCTAAGATTGTATCATTCCCTCGTCGAGGGGCTAAAAGGAAAGATGGACGAATGAGACCTCCACCATGTTCCTCGTGAATCAAACGCTCGGGCAGACGCCCTGGCTAACCTAGCTACAACCAGTTCCACCCGTAATATCCGCCCGATCCCTGAGGTCTAGTTGTTAGCACCATCAGTCATCGCACAAAACAACGTCGCGCCCGTCAGCAGCAATGGAAACGATTGGAGGCACCCTCTCATCCAGCACCTAAACGGAGAAACCCCAGCTGGCAACAGAAATGAGTTGGCCAAGATAGAAAGATTGGCCGCCCGATTTATCCTAATTAACAATAGATTGTACCGACGATCATTCGGGGGACCCCTCCTCCGATGCATCGCATCACCAGAGACCGAGAACGTGCTTGCAGAAATTCACGAAGGAGATTGTGGAAATCACGCCGGGGCCCGGTCATTGTCCCACAAGACAATCACTGCTGGATTTTACTAGCCTACCCTAAAAAAGGACGCCACCGATTACATTAAGAGATTAAACAAACTTGCACATCATGAAGTAGTAGTTGCTCACCAGTTTGTGTATCTGAAAACTTATTGCTTAGCGAGTTTGAGATTAGATTTAGTTTCAAATATATTTCAACACATAGGATGTGTTGAGTTTTAAATTTTTGTAGGAAAGTAAATAAAGTAATAAAGTGCAAAATAATTTATAGATATTCAGAACCAAAAGTCCTACGTCCACTATTCAGACCGAAGTCTGGAAATCACTAAGCTTTATAGGAATACAAAGAGCTCACGATCTATCGCTAGCTGATAGACGTCAATGTCTATTAGTCCAATAGCTCACTCGTACTTGCCTTCGTCTTCCTTCCGGCTTCGAAAACTTGGAGTGTAGACACACCACACAACCTCCTCCTCTGCATATTGGGAGGTTTAGAGTTCTTCCCATAACTATCGAACTTGCGGCTAGACGTCCGTGATAGTTCATGCTTGGAGATAAGTAGAAAATATTGTGTTCTTACTTGAAGAGTAAGAATACCAAAAAATAACTCGAGTTGAGAGGCAACGAGTCGTGTCCAAAGATGGCACACGGTAAGTTTTGAAAATTGGTTGTTTCAACTCGATCAGTTCGTATATAATAATATTAATATAAATTTAATAACACTAATTCAAAGTTGTTATATTGGACACTCAAGAGCTCATCATATTAATGTAATTTGTTAATACTAGAGTGATATTTATTAATATCCATTTTCACTATATGTATTATGAAAATATTCAAAACATTATATATATTGAACAAATACCAACTGCACTATTTTGACATTTTTTTCAGAATTTTGTTATAAATTGTTTCAAAAAAAAATAAAATTGACTCAAACATTTTGATTAAAATATATTTTTATTGAGGAAAAAGAAAGTATGTGTCGGACCATGACATAGACCCACCGACCACAATTAAAATAAGGGTGATTCTAAACACAACCAAATTATTTCTCCCTACAACCCCTAAAATATGATAATCCAATTTTATCCTTATAATCTCATTTTTTAAATTTGAATTAAAAATAATAACAACTACAATTAAAACACAGTCCTTATCCAACCTCGTAAAGTTAAAATGAAAACCATATGCTTTTTGGTTAGGAATTCTTTTTCTCTCATGAAAGAACAGATCAACCGTCAAATCTCATTTAGGAGATTTATATGCTTGCGCAGAGAATTGAACTTATCATTTTAGGCTGTAAAATTATTTATCACCTTATTAAGACTACGCAGAAAAACCACAATTACAACACCAGATGGAGCTATATGTGTTCGCTGAAAAATCTAACTGTATTGGAGATGAAAGCAAGCATTCAACAGGCTAGGCTGGATAGTTGGCAGACGACGACAGTTATTTAGCTCAGATTGCATTGCCATCACCGACCGCGGATGCTCTACCGACCTCGACCCGCTGCTGCTCGGCCCATTCTGTAATGATAATGACTTATTTTCCCTCTCTACTATACCTAACAACTCCTGTGTCCGATCCTCGATCGACAGATTCACACTTTTCACCGACGTTTTCCGCAACTCAATTTCTCAACTCCGCATTAACACATAATTGCCCCAAAGATTTATTTGCCCCAGGTTTCGCAAGATCACGATCAGGAATTATGGGAATCTTGTCTGATCTTAGATTTAAAACCCTAATATTTTTAAATTGGAGAAACTAGATCTCATGGCTGATTAATTGATAGTTTTTCCAAAAAAAAACATATGGTTTTCATTTTGATTAGGAGTGGGAATAGGCCAGGCCAGGCTTTGGCCCGGTAGGCCTGAGCCTACCTAAAATTTCATAGGCCTTAGCCTGGCCTATTAATCCAAAGAGGCTTTTATAAAGGCCCAGACCTGGCCTATTTAGTTATGAAGGCCGGATTTTTGGCCCACTTAAGGCCTATATAATAATTTTTTATTTTTATATTATAAATAAATATATAATTTTAAATATTAAATTTATCTTATTATTTAATGTTGATAGGTCTTATTCTTTAGTGAGTCTAGACCATAAAAAATTATAGATATGCTAAATAATTTAACAATTTATTAATATGTTATTTTTATTTTTAAGTTTATAATTAGAATATTTAATAATTTAGATATATATTTATGGTTAATATCATATAATGCTCTACGGTCCATCTAATATATATGTGTAGTTATTAATAAATTTTTAATGCCCAACAAAGTGTTTAATAATTTAACAATCAATTTAATTTGTTATTTTTTAATTATAAATATTATATTTAATATTAAATAATTAAAATATTAATAATTTTTACAATATATTATTTTAAATATGTCGGCCTGTTAGGTTTAAAAGGCCTAATTTGAAGCTTGAGCCTGAGTCTGTTTATGTATGTAGGCTTTTTAAAAAGCCCAAGCCTAGCCTATTTGTCAAACAGACTGGGCCAGGCCAGACCTTAGGTAGGTCAGGCCTAAGGCCCCTGTCGGGTAGCCTGGCATATTCCCACCCCTAATTTTGATTTTACGGGATTGGATGAGATTGGGGGTTGTATTTGAATTTTAATTCAAATTTTAAAAATGAGATTATAAGGATAAAATTGGAATATTATAATTTATGGGCTGTAAGGAGAAAAAAATTGGTTGTATTTAGAATCACTCTTAAAATAAAATCAAAAAAAAATTAAAAAATTAATTTTTTAATAATTTTTTTATTTTATTTTAATTGTGATCAGTGTCGCCGACACCAACCCATGACACCGACCCACTTTCTCTCTCCCCCCACCCCACCCCTCCCTTTCCCCCACAGTTCCACACCGAAACACCCCCCCCCCCAATCTTTTATATATATATATATATAGTTGTAATCATATGTGAACCACCTCCCAGATGAGAGATAAGACTAAATATCAACTCTTTATTTTTAAATTTTAATGGCCCAGATTATTTTGACGAATTAATTTTTTTATTATCATTTTCATTTATTAACATGATTGGAGGGTGTTTTTGGAATTTTTTTTGATAGTTTAAACTACTCCTTAATTATCTCCAAATATCACTCCTCAAGATTTACATCTCTTATATACCACGATCATTCATTATCTCATGATTTACAAATCATTCAATCACATTGGACGACGTTGGTGAGTTTGTATTTCTTCTAGTGATAATTCTCGGCGACTGAAGGCGGTGAAGAAGACGAAGTACTGGTCGGAATCACCCATTAATTTCTCAATCTGTGCACCGATACTATTGAAGGCATGGTTGGTATTCTTTTTTAAATTGTTTCTAATATATTCATTTGTGTTGTAAATAAATATGGGGAGCATTAAGTTATCGAATCATTGATTTTGTATAGGGTGACAATTTCAATTCAAGAAAACTGTCGTGAAGATGACGAGTGTGTCAAGGGGGAGAATCCACAATTTTTTTTTATGTGGTTTTAGTATATAATTTTATTAAAAAATATGCAGTTATTCCGCCTGTAAACATGCATAAATAGAGCATATTTACTGCAATAGAATGTGTTTTTTTTTTCTAGCATGAACAGCGGCAATGCGGTGATTTTGGGGCTGCGATGCAGTGATTTTTTTGCAAGCTTTTTTTTTTATTCACGTGGATTTAGTGTGTAATTTCATTAAAAAATATGCAGTTATTTCGCCTGTAAACATGCATAAATAGAGCATATTTATTGCAATATTTTATGAGTAAAGTTGTTACTATCACGAAATATGCAGTAATTACGCCTGTAATACTGCACATGATTTTCATGATAATAGCAATTATAGTAATTTATTTTTTAAAAATTTAAATTTGCTTTTTTGTGTAGTTGTATGGATTTGTGCATTAGATATTTAATTACTGCAAATAATTATATCATTTATTGCAACTAAATTGTATAAAAAATGCATTTTTTATTGATAAACAAGTTAAATTTTATTTATGGTCTTTTAAAATTGCTTAATATTTGAAATCCCAAAGAACATAAAAATTAATTGGAAATTCGAAAATTTAGTGATCTAATCCCATAAAATTAGGAAGTAAAAATATGGTTATTTGCAAATTTACCACCTAAATTCAAGCTAAAAAAAATTGTGGGTAAGATATGGTTATTTAATGCATAACTGCTCCTAAATTCAAGCTAAAAAAATTGTGGGTAAGACAGAACCAATCCAATTAAATTAGGAAGCAAATATAATTTAATTTTGAAATTTAGTATTTTAAAACTCAAATCCCACAAAATTAGGAGTGAAATTCGTGCATATATATTTTGATTTTTTTTAAAAAAAAAACCCACGTTATGCAACTTATTCCTCTTAATCATGCAACTTTTTTCTCTTAATACTGCAACCAATTTGATTAAATTTTAAATTTTAAATGCAGCAACTGCCTTCCTTGATTTTCGAAATAAAAATCGTGGGAAGATTTAATTTATGGCTTAAAGACTGAAATACCCTTATATGCAACTTTTTGTGTCTATATATGCAGCGAATTTTTTTAAATTTTTTTTTAAATCTGATCCGTTTATTTAATTAATCAATGATCCAGATTTGGTCTTATTTCTTATCTGGGAGGTGGTTGATACTATTACGCTCCCGTATATATATATATATATATTTGATTGTAGGTAATGATTTCAACATCATAACTATAATTATGTTCTCGTAATTAATAAAAATTCAATCTCAATATCCAAAAGGTCAAAAGTGGGTATTTTTTTAAATGTGTTTAATTTTTTTGGTATTTTCATAATATGTTTAATTTTTTTGGGTATTTAATTTTTTTCCACTTAATACTATTTAAAATTTAAAAGTATTAATTAAATATTATTTAATAAATAATGAAGTGTTCATCATATTTACAAGGCACACTGCTCACGACTGCTCACGTGAACGATAACATCTAAAATATATTTATACTAATTTTATCAATTGTGTCATTCTTCGATCAATATTCAATTTGGTTAAACTGTAATGTCGTGGTTTTAGGACTCGGACAAGCTCATTTAAGGTTGGTCACGTTATTCACCAATAATTTGATCTAGTTTGCAGATTGATGGATGATCCCATAGATCAAGTTCTTTCTAGTGCGATTTATCCTCATTCTCAAGCACCTGGAGAAACTTCTTGTGGCGTCACCCATCTTAATTTCTATCACAGATCAAATACACTTAGTTTTGAGTTTTCCTAGAATAAGTGTCGAAGAAGTTGATTCACCATGTTGTATCCATTAAATCTTTTAAACTCTCTTAAACTATATAGCTAGTCTCATCCCTATGTGGCCAATTTCATTCACATCACTCTCTTTATACCGGTGTTCACTCCCTGCTCCGGCATCATGTCACTGCATAAACAATATACTCTAGACAATATTTGAAATCGGTTAAAAAAGTTGAATTAAACTTTTTAAATATAATTGGAAAAACTTATTTTTAATGTAAAAGGAAAATTATATTTACATACTTTTTTGTGAGATTTTCTAAAGTGTATCTATTGATTTGATCAATATTTCATCTCTCACAAATACAATTGCATCAAAAAATGGAGATTTGGATCCTGGAAGAACATATGGCACCATATTGTGCTTCTAAAAATGATACTAATATATCCCTTGTTCAGAGTTTGGTGGCGAAAACACTTTACTAAGACATAATGCATGTTCAAATTAATGTAAAAATTAAAAAATAAATAAATAAAAAGGACACCAGTTCGAGTGTTTATATTTTTTGCCAATTTTTCTCCTGTTTTTTATTTACTTAATTAATATAGGGTTTTTTTTTTTGTGCAATCGTGTTCAATTGTTTTATTAATATTTTGTAGTTAAAGTTAACATGTTATATTTGGTCACTTTTGATCTTTTTTTTATTTTTAACTTGCAAATCAAATATTATAAACTTAATTATGAATTCTAATTATTTTAAAACTGGATATTCATAATTAACAATAATCTCTTTAGACTTTTATAGTTAACGCAAACTGTGATGACAAAATAAAATCTTATAAAAAAAAGAAAAGAAAAAACAAAAAATTATAGAAATTTGTTTAAACCGGTTGAAAGCATGGGTGACGCTCAGTATTCTCTTTACGGATCCAAATTAAAAAATTTAAATAAATAAATAAAAAAGTATCTTAAAAAATTCAATGAATTCGACACTGAAATAGCATCTCTTCGATGAAAAAAACAGAGAGAGAATGCAAACGTTGTGTCCGCTGCGAAATGCAGTCATGCAACATATAAATTGCAAATATTCTTTGAACTTTTTCTTTTCACGGCCGTTAACCATTTGATTTCAGGCGAAGAATATACACACAAAGTGTGAAACTATATATATATTCGGCCTCGGGTATGGAGAGCGTGAGGCTGGCGGAGGCGGAATACGGCGGATGGGGGGCAGGATCGGTGGTGGGAATGCTGTGTGTGGTGTTGCTCCTGGTGTTTCTCCCGCTCGGAATGGCGCCCGGCCCACTCCTGCTGCCGTCGTTTTCGACGCTCTTCATCCTGCCGGTCTTCATGGCTGCCGTTCTCATTTTCCTTTCTCAAGCCTCCAAGACTAATTAGTTTAATATACTGCTTGAATGTATAGACAGAGGGAGAGTTGAGAAATTAAATCATTTGTATGTTCGAACAAAAATTGTCTATTCATGAGTTCCTCATCATTTACATCTCATGTTTAATGCATCAAACATTATCTCATTTTCTCCAGAATAATGAAGAATAAATGTTGACAATAATGTGTATGTACAAACCACCATGAAAAAAAAAGTTTCAAGATATCTTACATGTCACTCTTAGCACCAGCAGTATTTATATAAATAACGAATGGAATTGGACAACGCAGAAGCGTGTTCTTCTTTGGACAGGGCTGGTGGACGGATCAATTGTCACCACTGGAAGATGTTATGGCGTTTGCAGCGGCATCTTCGACGTTTGCTTCACCGTTGATCTGTAAAAACCGCCTCCATATATGACAACACTTTTGTCGTCAATGGTGGATTTAGAAATCACTTACCTTCATGGGATGATGCTGCATGAGTATGGGAACTTTGGCGAGGTCCCTCAAGATTCCCTGCAACATGGGAAAGTTAAAGCATCTCCATCTCAAGATCCCGCTCAAAAGGAAGAGGAAATGAAATGTTGAGAATCAGGAGCAACCCGTAAATGGGTGAGAGACATTCGGTATATGGCAATGAAACCAGTTTTAAGAGAAGGCAAAGATGCCATATATATTTTATCCATGCAAGTGATACCAAGACATCAAGGATAGCTTGTTTTAATTATAGAGACGAATTACGTGTACAAACCTTGTTGGCCCACTTTAGACCGCATGCATTACACAGAGTTCTTGGCCCATCTGGTCCACGACGCATCATAGGGGTCGACTTTGAGCTGATCCCACAATGCCTACATCTGCCGAAATTAAGAAAGTGATGCTGTTTTAGAATAAAGTTGGGAAAATAGGAAAATGAGAAGGAAAACATTCTAAAGAAAAGCTGTTAAGATTCACCTGCAAAGAAAAAAAATGTCCCAAAAGATATTCAATGCAAGATGCACTTACGAGGTTTCCTGCTCTTCTTGGACAGAATTTCCATTCCAATCTGCACTAGATGAATCGTCAAGTGTTGATTTTGATGATGTAAATTGACCTTTCTTACGCTGCATCCTGATATATGATTGGCACAGAAGATATCAATAAGTTGATGTAACATATATATAGATACTTTGAAGAAGAACTATACATAATGTGCTCAACCGAAATGAACGCATAACAAATGCTAAGTTTTGCTTCTTCAATTCAATTTACAGGATAAAAGAGAAACAGGCATTCATATATATATATATATATATATATATATATATACTTTGTCACGATCCATTCACCCTTACAAAACCAGTTTATAAAGAGAGAGATATCTCACCATTATAAGGTGCTTTATACCTAAGCTAAAACTGCTGACAACTAGTAACTGGGTTAACTCTGATACCATGTTACGATCCACTCAGTCAGTTTTGTAAAGATGAGTAGATCCTAACATTTTGTAAGGGTGAGCGGATCCTAACATACTAGATGCAAACGGCAAGAAACTGCAACTGCACAACCTCACCCAATTCTTTCTATTGTTATGAGGAAACTTAATAACACACAGATATCATGCAGCAAGATATAACAGTTGATTATAACACAATCATCGGCAAACACATCAATGTCAAATCACGATGCAATAAAAAATGAATCTTGAATATCATGCAGCAAGATATTATACAACTAACTGAACAATCTCAAACTCTTAATAACCTGAGAGCAACTTCTTTGCGAACTGTGTAACGTATCTTCTTATCAAAACACCGTTCTTTCCTCTTCTCTCTAAATCTATTTAGAGAAGCAGCCCTTTGAGGTTGGCTCGACCTTCCAGGAAAATCACCCAAGTTCTATTAAATACAAGCACATGAGCAGACAAAACAATTACGTTGATACCAATTTAAGAAATCTCAGTTCTTGAATATTAAACCAGCTTCGCCATACCCTGTGATTCTGCGGTGTCATTCCTGAGGTGGGAATGCCAGTGGGCACTTCGTATCCACCCAACAATAACAAAACTGCCTGAACCTGAAATATCCATAGAGAAAGGCAATAACAACACTTGCACAATACAGTTAGGCCTGAATATAAACAAGAAATCAAGGTTTGAGACTGCAATAAAACTCAAGAAGTTCACCAAATCCGAAACAACTGCAGAACAAGTACACTTTTTTCAGAAAAGATGAAATAATTGAGAAACCAATCCTCAAAAAATTAGAAGCAACAGCCATGAATTGAATTTGCTTAGCAACTATCATCATCTACACTAACTTATATAGCGGAAAGTCGAGAAGCACAAAGCAGCAATCCCTTATTAGATTGAATAACCAAAAAAAGGCAAAACAGTTTATAATTCAAGCAACTGAGGTGTCGGTAAAGCTCAATTCGTAAACACAGTATCCATGAACTGAATACAAACACAAATACGCACAAAAGAGAATCGATTTCAAACAAAAAACGATAAAGTATACCTTTTCAGGCGAAACTGAGTCGAAAACGTAAACTTCACCCTGAAACGAGAGGGTAAGCTGATCGGCGCAGCCATCCCCGGAGGATGGGGGCCCAGGGGGAGGCATATCGGGGGCATAGAGAGGGTGAGAGTCGAGGGGGGCGAGGGCGTGGGGCGAGTGAGCGGCGGTGGGGGCGTCGTACCTGATCTGGGAGGAAGGATTGTCTACGGCGTCGTCGCCATTGGAGCACTGAACGACGTCGTGGTCGTCTTCGTCGTCGTCGTCGAGATGAGCTCCGCCCTGGTCGTCGGTGGTGTCGTTCATGGAGGCGTGTGGTGGTCCGTACATGGTAGCTCTAAGATTTGCCCGAGTCAACTCATCATGTATCTAATTTTTATCGTATAATTTTTTATATTTTTTTTATTTAATAACAATATCATTTTTTCTCTTCATTGAAATGAATAAAGATATTTATACAAACATTTTTCATATTTATTTCATTAAAACAGTTAGGATTGTAACGCATGATTAATTGTGTCTTCTATGCATTTTATTATACTCATGCGTACAATTTAGAAACTACGAATAAAAATAAATAATTTAAACATTACAAAATAATTTTAAAATAAATTAAAAAATAATACTACATTCGTTCCACTTCAATTGTTTAGCTTTCCTTTTTCTCGACCATCCCATTTATTAATTACATTACTTAAAATATAATATTTTTTTAGATAAACAAGCCCATTCATTAATGAAAAAAAGGTACAGCTATGCTGAAGCGATACTGAGAGAGCATTAGACTCGATAATGATAAAAAATGCTCTTTTGCTAGACGAGCAGTCTCATGAGTAAGAGAATTACAAAATCTATTTAAAATATAAAATTATTCCTCATTTATTAATAAAATATTTATTTTCTTATCTCGATATACCCTATTATTATATGAAAAGCAAAATAGACGTAATACTTTATTTTTAGAATAATAATTTCTATGATTTTTTATATTTAAAATTTAATATCTTTGAAAACTCGAGGATAAAAAACTAACGGTTCAATTATATATTGAGGACGTCTATAGCATTTTAAAAAGTTGAAGTATTTTCTTTTGAATGTTATGCTGAAACTGTAAAATAAATTAATAATTTAGTATTATTTAAAAATACAGACAATTCATATTGGTAAACTCATAATAATTTATTATATATTTACACGATTATTTTTTCTAACAATATAAAATTCTTTAGATGAATTTTTTTGACATCAATCACCTCGAAATCTTATCCCTAATCAAAACTCTTATTACATTCGTATTATATATTTCTTGACATTTTCAGCGGAAAAAAAATCCAACGATAAAACCCGAAGTAATTTGGTGTGTGAGAAATTTGTGATCGAAAAAGCAGATCCCAGCAGCAAACAGAGATCATGAACGTGGACGAAGAGGTGGAGCGGCTCCGAGAGGAGATCAAGCGTCTCGGCAAACCTCAATCCGACGGCTCCTACACGGTCACATTCTCCATCTCATCTTAATCCCCATTTATTCTGCTTCAATTTTACCCAGATCCACCTCGAAATTCCTTTCCTTGCTAGTTCCATTATAAATTGATCATTCGATCCGCAGAATATTGTGATCGCAGGCACGAGTTTAGATCTTGCATCTTACAGTAATGTGATTTGTTGAGATAATTGATGGGAAAAGGATAAAAGAGTTCATTGTAGCTGAGGATTTGTGGTGTAGATTTGAGTTTGGTGAAATGCATATAAATATGAGCTTTTGTATATAGTGTACAATACCTACCCTTGTAGCTGATCGTTAGATATTGCTGCTTGTTGCTTGTTGAGTATACCAAAGCTATTCCTAGTAATAATTCTGACAAAATTTTGAACATTGGCTTCGTTATGCTTTAAACTACTTAAATCTGTCATTGGTTGAGATTCCCAACATAAAGAAGAATCCTGCATATGCTTGCCTTTCTGTTGAATTTGAGTATATGCAGCAGATGATCATGGAGTAATGAGTAATGTGGTGCAAATCTTATCGGTTCCTGATTTGGACTGTTGTTGAACATCTTTTGCTGGAATAACACCCACAAACACATTTAACATCAAGAGTAATGTGCAGCAAATCTTGTTGGTTCCTGATTTCGACTGTTCTTGAACACCTCTTGATGTTATCGTGTTTGTGGGTGTGATTCATCCTGCAAATATGGCATTTTTCTTATAAGCATCAGCATGCTTGTTGATTGCGCAGGTTACTTTTGGTGAGCTATTCAACGATGACAGGTGCGCCAACATCTTTGAAGCTCTAGTTGGAACTCTGCGTGCAGCAAAGAAGCGAAAAATCGTGACATACGACGGCGAGTTGCTGCTGCAGGGAGTCCACGACAAAGTGGAAATCAAACTGAAAGCAGAAGCAACACCAAGCGATGCCAAATAAACTCACAAGGATATTCTCTCTCTCTCTCTCTCTCTCTCTCTCTCGCATGTTTCCTTAAAACCTTAAAAAAACTATCTTGTATTATTGTTTACTGTAATTTGAGTTTCTGAATTTATCTATGATATAAGCATTCTATCTCAGAGACTCATAATCATGTAAACAGAATGGCAAAAGTTTGCATTTGAATAATGGAGGTAAAGAAGATATAAAGGTGATGACATAGTTTAAGCTATGAATATTGGCATTGGACTCTTTGAGCAGATGCCAAGAAGCAAAAAAATGTTGGAAATTGGAAGGTTAGGATCCAGCAAGGATGATGAACGCTTGGAGCAGGCTCTGGGCAGCCTGAGTTTCATGGGGTGTGCCAGATATAACAACAGTTCTCTGTGTTGTTCCAGGTTGAGGCTCTTGCACCACCACCTTCGCTCCCGATATCTAACACAAACAAAAAACAGAGAAATCAATAACCAAACAACTGAAATGAATATAATAGATCTATGCATTCAACATCAAAGTTGGCACATAATTTTCAAGGTATCTTTCATTTACCTGTCTCAATCTAGCCAAATCAATGTTGTTGGAGCTGATCACAGCGTCAGGGACAACGATCTCTACTGTCACAGTATGTGCCACAATTGCAGCTCTGCTTGCAAATATATTAACCATGTCAGGTATTTTGTTCAGTCATATAGGGTGAAAGGTTTGGAAAGTCCATATTTTGACAATTTCTTGAGGTTTTTGTTGATAAGTGATACTAACATAAGCTTTATGCTCTCATCACCAACAAAAAATGCTACACACTTTGATTTACATTTGTTTCTTGAAAATTGCTATGCAAATTACATCGAAGTTATCAACAAAATCAAAGCAAAGACTCATAGATATCTGGAACAAATCCCTTATTGATGAATACTGCAAACGTCAAAGTAGAAGTAGGTAAGAAGGTTTGCATAGTCATGTGTTGCACTAACCTGCCGATTTCTGCACCGCCTTGAACAGAAGCTAATCTGCCACCAGAAGCAGTATCCACGATGTTTCCCGGGTTAAATCCAGAGACAGGCTGCAGTCAGGACCACCATAGAGTATGAGCACAACAAATGAGATGGACTAAAGATGGGGAGGTATTAATGATCTAACCATACCATTGATGTGGAAGAACTAGGCGTCTGCAATCGATCTTTATTATTGGAAATGGAAAGATGATCCATTCTCTGGGTTAAGAACTTGTGGTCATGGTTTTTGTCAGAGTCAGCTGATCCAAAAGCACGATGATCCCTTCCCATGCCATAGGCACCATTCTCTGTCCTCGAAGAACTATGAACCCTATTTCCAGTTAACATTTTTGTGGAGAACATATTATCTCGTAATCTACCAGTCACCTTATATAGAGCATCTTGTACATTAGCTAACTCTCCTGTAATCTAAGTGAAGAACAACAATATATCCAAACACATGTTATAAATTTATAATCTCAAGTTCAAGTATTCAATATTCATCTTGTAACAAGTATAATTCATACAAAAGTAGAAAAAGCCGAGTTTTGAAAGCTTAAACTCAACACCAGGGAGCCACTAAAGAAGTATCTGCGTCCTACTAATAAAACGGCCAACATGGAAAACCACGCGACTTTGAGATCAGGTCGATAATTCAAGAAAAGTAGACAACACCAAAACTTTAAGCTCCGGTCATTAAAATGGCTAATATGGAAACACCACATCATGAGATGATGCATAGGGTTAAAACATAATAGCCATCAACAGTTAACTTGGATGATGTGAAGCCACAGCTTTTTGTTATAAATATGTAGACAGCAATGCAAGGTTAGATAGTAGATAAATGATAAGAAATGAGCTAAATTGAAAGAGAGAAGGTTTTGGCTTTCTTACTTTTCCAACTATTTTGTGAGTTTATAAACTACCTAGATCAAATAGCAAGCATAAAGCTGAAGTACCTGTAAAACCTCTTCATTTTCAGAGGCACACTTTGGAACTTGATCCCCAATGATCCTTAGGCTAGTACTAGTCATCTTTCTCATCGCTGAAATAATCGCACCTCCTTTTCCCAAGAGACAACCAACTTGGTTTGGTGCAACCAGAATTCGAGCTGATACAGGTGATTCTCTTGAATCTGGACCGAATCCCTTCACAAGACCAATATCTATACACCTAGTAAACGCAGCAACAGTTGCTCTTTGCGCAGGGGAGTAGTCAGATTCTAAACTCTGCGAAAGAATACGCACAAAACAGGAAAATTATCAACTGATGCATATGGAACCTCAGCAATATAACAAGGGGAAAAAAAAACACTTCACCTCCATTGCAGTAATGGTAATCAATCGTTCATCACAGTCTGCTATAATTGACCCAACACTTATGAAAGCACCAGTTTCATTTTGAATTGCCTTGACAACAGATCCTCCCTTGCCAATGATGCAACCAACTCGATCATTGGGGCAGAGTAACTTAAAAAACACTTCTTGTTGTGGTGTTATCAAGTTGTTATACGAGACCCTCTCAGATACTGACAATGCACTGCCTCCCGATACATGATTTGAATAATTCGAAGGCATAGGTTGCGGTATTGAATTCCGCTGCAGGGGTAGCTCAACAGTTTGCAAGGACTCTGGCTCAAGAGGCCTAGTAGGATACATTCTTGTGTTCTCAGGTGGGGGAAACTCTTGAAGGCGTTCGGTGACGGCAACAAGTGCTTTCTTAACATCCAGACCAAGACCTTCAATCTGCAAGGACATTGACAAACATTTAGCTCAGGATATAGTTAAATGCACAACCCCTTTACCAATGAGAATATCCAAGAGTGGCTGCAGGCCTGAAATCTACTTCCCAATACATTCAAATGGTGCATTTGTTAATCCCTATTTGGAATTATGATTTTCTTTAGAGTTTCTTATTGCTTATCCACATGACTAGCAATTTTAGCAGTTCCAATTATTTATCTAATCTGATGTAATATAAAATCTTTCTCATCTGGGGAGGAGACTACTTTGACATATATCACCATGAATCAAGTTTTCAAAATCATCAAGCCCAAAAGATGATATCTTTTGATCAAATGCTAATAGAAAACTACCATAAAACTAGAATAAAGCCTAACACAACTCACAAAGACCTCTTAGTTATGTGACTCAACCTCATTATACATCTCTAATTTGTTGGTACAATAGTCAAAAGGCCATGATTAATTTAGGAAAACTTATATCATTAAATGCAAACATAAATACATACAATAAGCAGTGCATTTTTAAGTTGAACCCATTTAATTATCCCCATTAACCTAATAACTACTCATTAAACTATCAACATAATTTATTCATCTGTGGAGGAACCAATACAAACTCCATTTTTTGTAAGGAACAAAGACACAGCAAATCAATGAACTAAACCAAAGCAAAGCAATGTCAGAATCCCTAAAACTAACATAATCTCCCCTCACCTCCACGATTTCATCCATGGACGATGAGCCCGGGAAACAAGTTTCTACTGCTAAAACCTTAATCCTGCAACCAGTTTCCTTCCGAATTTTCTCCACCACCTTTCCTCCTTTCCCGATAACCGCGCCGCCCTGGTACTTACTCACCAACAGCCTACATGACACCACTCCACCAATCCCTGCCACGGCATCGCCCTCCGCAGCCACCTCCACCACCCTCTCAAACACCTTGACTACTCCTTCCTGCGCCGCCGAAACATTAAGCCACCCCTCATCAGTATCACCATCGCCGTTGAATCCTGCACGCCCATTATCCTCCTCTCCGCAATTGAGCGGCCCAAAGGCGCAAATTTTAATGTTTTTGGTAATAGCCGGCGATGCGACGACGCTAATGATCCGGTTGTCGCTGGAGTCGGGCGGGTCTTCTACCCGGATTCTCGAGTTCGTGAGCTGCTGGAGTTGTTTGATGATGTTGCCGGATTTCCCGATGAGGCCGCCGATGCGGGATGCGTGGCAGAGCAGGCGGAAGGCAACGTGGCCGGGAGGGACGAAGAGGGGCGGTTGCGGGGGCTTAAGGCGTTTGGTGGCGGGAGTAACGGCGGCGGCGGAATCGTGTCCCTGCATCATTGCGATGAGATAGGGGTGGTTCGTTAGTCGTGGAAAGAGGATAACACTACTGAACTGGTAATTATACTACTGTATATTCCCTCTCTCTCCTCCCTCTCTCTCTATTCAAGCGAAAAGCTTGGATTTGAGTTGCAGAGGGGAAAGTGCCATTTTTGAGGTTAGATTTATATATTTTTTTCCTTGTTTTGCTGCTTTTATTATTAACGGCGATTCGCTTCATTCTATATTTAATTCGATTTATCGAGATAAAATTGTCAATTTAACCCTATAATTTAGGTATTAATTTTGAGTACAATACATAATTTGATATGAATATTTAACATGTACATGAATTACTAAATTTTAATTAGGGATGGTAAATTGGGTGGATTGAATTTTTATTGTTTTGATTTGTTATTGATTTAATTTATTAAGGTCTAACTCATATTGGATTGATTTAGGAAATTTTTAATTCGTATTTATTTCGTTAAGCTCAAACCTATAGCCTTATGAATCTGAATGGCCCCATAAGTATCAATCGGATAAAACACGATAAAAATTTGAAAAGTATGATGAATGAATAAAAATTGAGAAATTTGATTCTTTGAAAATGAACTATAAACTAATATATTAAAATTAGATTATAAAATAAAATATTTAAATATAAAGAATTTTTTATTAATTTATTAACATATATCGGAATTTGTTCTTATTAATGGATTATCTGATCAAATTCAAAATTTTAGTTTTCTTATCGTGTAAATTTAATAAAAATTTGATTCCAATAAAGTTTAATCCCTAACCATTAATATTTTCTAACCGTTCAACTTAACATATTTTAACTCTAATTGATATTTAACATGTCTGAATTGATAGCCCTCCTTGGGTGATGATGGAAAATTTTATCATAGAATTTCCTTATTTATTTTGTTTTGGTGTGTCATAGGGTCAATAATCTAGCCAGTCTAAGTTTCTAGATTAGCATCAGTTTCGTTTTAAATTTAAAGTCGTGTAAGGTCTTTTTAATCGAGTTGTAAGTTATAGTTGATTCTTTTTAATTGAGTTGTAAGTTGTAGTTGATTGAAGACAGACTGAAGAATAAATATAGGATACACAAAAGATTCAAATAGACTGAAGCTCAGTATGGAACTGACGAGTTTGGGACTACATCAAATGGAACTGATCAATCTGGGATTGACCAGTCTCGAGCTTACCAATCTCAAAGATCAAACTTGCTGGTCTGGGGATTGATGTCGAACTAAATGGTGACATCAACTCCTGACGCCTTCAGCATGGAATCTCAGTTTCAGTCCCCGCACATAGAAACAAGAAGAATTGTCTGAGGAATGATGTTGACAAGATTAGATTTTAAGGATTGGAGATTCCTTAAAGACTGCGAACTTAGACATCAGTCTAAGATTCATTGGACTGATTAGTCTGAATTACTCGGACTGATCAAATGCTGATATTCTGACAAAAGGTGAACAATCACTATAGAAGTCAAAAAAGCTGGAAAAGGTACATGATTTTTCGGAAAGGCTACCTATCGCGCAGAAGATAGAGACATTGGATTGGTCGAACATCCGATGTGTGTAACGGCTGTAAAGATTTTAATCTTAACCCTCCGCCTATAAATAGTCGAGGACCTCCAGAGATTCATAACATCCGAACCGTTATTAACAAACAAGCTGAAACTCTGCTAAAATTTTGACTCAATCGTTCGAGTCTTACTTAAAGCTTTTCTGTGTGTCACATTCGTGAACACGAGACTCAGAATATCTAGTTCTTGAGTTAATCTCGGTGTTCTTTCTCTCCAAGAAAGAACTCAGCAGTCAAGTACTATTTGTACTTTAACTCTGACGGGTGTTCTAAGCTGCAAAACTGACAGTTCCGAGGTGAACTATAAAGACCTCATTCCAGCGATGAGGAGGTAGTGTGGTGTGCCCACACTCCGAGGAGTTGCGAAGTGGAAGAAGTACAAAGGACCGAGCGTGTGAGCTTGTGGACTTAAGAACGAGGCATTCTTCAGCAAGCAATAGATCGGGGGAACACCTTGTATTCTTTCACTTAGTGGATTACCAAACTTGTGTCTGAAGAGTGGACGTAGGACCATTTGGTGTCCGAACCACTGTAAAATACTTTGTCTTTTATTGTTTTTTGCATTAATAGTTTACGTGCTTTAAAACTCAACACTCAAGTGTTGTAGTATAAACTGAAACTGACTCTTAAGACTATCGGACTTAAAACATAAACTGAGCTTTGACAAATGTTCGTGCGTGTGTGACACACTAGTGCAAGTATACACTATCACAAGTAATATAAAACGGAGTATTCTCCGAGTATCGATTCCACAGGGAAGGGTTAAAGGTGCACAAACACTCAACTTGGTTTAATTGATGGGGGAAAATGATTTGATTTGTTTAATTATCCTAGGCATGATTTAATGAGTAAATAACCATAAACATAAAAACAGGGGATGACTAAAAACAAGGGAAAAATGGACAAAACGGATCAAACAAATTCCTTTTTAATCAAATGAGAAAACGACCTAGGCTATGGAATCACTTGCTACAGAAAATATGCTACAGCATCGCGAACATCACTGAGTAAAGTTGCTGCCAACTATGGTTCTCAACTAGATTTTCCAAAATAGGTGAGATAGCCTTTTCTAAATTAATTAACATATTCCTATGCCCAATTCAATTTAGATTCAGCACCAATTATCACTCTCCTAGGCATTTATACAAACACAAAACCACATTTTCCTATGCATGAAGTGTGCAATAATT
>JAPKLW010001653.1:20996-40939 GCA_026898455.1 Plectranthus barbatus | reverse complement strand
CCAAAAGTAAATAATTAAAAAAAAAATATTTACCGACAGTCGGTGTCGAGTTCGACGCCAAACTCGGCACCGACCTACGTGGCATCGACCATATATATATAATTGATAAATATTGGGTCGGTGTCGAGGTCGTTGTCAAGCACACGACACCGACCTCGCCACCGACTTTAAGAAATATTTGTTTTTAATATCCCGTCTTATTCTTTTGGTCAATACCATATTTTTTAAATTTAATATTAACTTTATCCATTTAAAAAATAGAATAATACACGCCTGATTTGATATTTGCTAATGATTTGATCATCATTAACTAATTATCTTCTCGATTTCATGCAAAAAGGAACTCTGTTTGTGACAGTGGGTATTTCTTGAAGATGTTTAATGTTTTGGGTATATTTGTAATGCATTTAGTGGGAAAGGTTATTTAAAATATTTTCCTCATCTTTTTAAATGTAATAAACAAAGAGGTTACAAGGGGAGAGACATAAATTGACAGAAGAATGATACTAACACAAGATTTATTCATAGGCTTTGCCAATCCTACAATTACTACACAGCACATCAAACCACAAGTAAAAGCACACTCCAAATCCAGCAACCAATTCACAGTTCCTTTCAGACTCCCTCACAAGGTTTTCTTATTCAACAACGGATCGGATACGACTTGGGGTTCGAAATCCGGCTTCAGGTAGCGAGCAAGCAAATCTGCATACATCTCGTACCTAGCAGTCATGCGAAAACCCCACTTGTCCTTGAGTTGCCGGCAGAGGTTGAGATCCATGTCCGATATCAGCAAACCATCCCGGTGTCGGGACAGGGACGGGGTACAAGAGGAATCAGGTGCTGATATGTAGCTGGAACCGTAGAAATGTCCAAAATCTGTATGCTGTGGCTTCCCATCTCCTGAGGTGAAAGGGTTTGGGAAATCTTCAGTGCCAACACGATTGATCGAACAAACAAAGTAACTGTTTGCAATGGCTGCATTACGGGCCTGCAGGTTTCATTGGTAACAAAATCAATGATAATGTAAATGAAGTTCGAGTTTTTGACAGTAGTCTATGCCAAATCGTGCAACAAAACTGCAAGCACGAGGGGATGGAGATCAACGAAAGGGTACCTCAATGGGCCACATTGGTTCACTGAGTTCACCAACTGTTGCCGATGGGTTAAAAACAATCTCTGCACCATTTAAGCCGAAAGCTAACCAGTTCAGAGGATGATGTCTTCCATAACATATATTGATTGCAATCTTTCCGTAAGCTGTCTCAAACACAGGATGTCCCGTATTGCCTTCCATATAGTACGTGCTTTCATTGAAGTCCCCGACTCTAGGTATATGATTCTGCAAGATTAAAGTCAAGAAACACCCATCTACTTGCAAACTATATGCAGAGCAAATTTATGATATGATGCCCTTACCTTCCTGTGCTTTCCAATTATGTTGCCATGATTTCCAATGATTACAGCAGTATTCCAGATTGTCTCCCCATGGTTCACATCCCTTTCAAGGATAGAACTTACTATAACCATATTGTACCTCCGAGCAAACTCCTGAAGAAACTTTGTAGATTCTCCATCTATTGGCTCTGCAAACTCGCACCATTTCTTCTCGCGAGTGCAGAATGCAAATGGCATCATCCATGCCTCCTGTATTGATGGTTTCCATGGTTAATCTCATTCCGCTAAAGCTTATTCATGATAGCTCATATTTATTCATGCTAGAATACCTGTAAACACAATATGTTGACTCCAGAAGCACCTGCAGCTTCAATGATTGGTGTCAGTTTCAGATAGAGGACCCTCTTCTGATCTGATACTGGTTCTGTAGTTGGAAGAGCTATAGAATTCTGAATCAGACCTACCCTCACAGTGCGAGGTTCTCTCAGTGATTCCTTATCAGCATGAAATGAAAATGCCTGCATATTTTTAAGATGGCAACAATCTTAATCTGCACACAAGAAATAAATTTGAAAACAAACATTATCTTACTATTATTACAACCATAAGTGAGACAAATGCAAAAATTAATGGATTCCAACACATTAAACAATCAAATTAAATAACTCTTCACTACATTAAGGTATTTTTCACCCATGGTTTTAAAAACCTATTGATGCTTATGCCTTGAGGCAAGGCAATGAAAAACTGCCTCTCCTCTATTCTATGAGGTTTATGTTATGGTCTTGTGAGGCTTGCGCTTTGGCAATGCCTGGAGGCTTAAGTAAAAGGCCAGTTTAGTGTGTTACAACAGACTCCAAAAATACCAAAAATCAAATAGAACTCACTCGCAAGTCGCCACCCACAGCTGGACTCTTACAAAAAATATATCATGGTTTTTACAAGCACCTACCTTCAGCAGCAGATTTATCATCCCTGCTTTCTGCTCGTGTTCCTCATGTTACGAGTCTTACGACACTCCACCTCTTTCACCCAATTTCCTTAATAACACATTTGAATTATTTTCTATGGAAGTTTAATCCAAATGACAATGGTTTCATCTCGATAATTTTTGGCAATACCAAAACTATGTGCTATATGGTTTTTATGAGTTTATGAACTAGGACCTATGTTTATTACTACCTCCGTCCCGCGCCATTAGTCCCATATGGTTTCGGCACAGGAGCCAATGTTTGTGAGTGTAGTGAAATTAATATTTTATTGATGAGTTTTAAAAAATTTGCTATTTTGGGTAATGGGACTAATAGAGTGGGACAGACCAAAAAGGCAAATGGGACTAATAGAGTGGGACGGAGGGAGTATTATTTTGTTGAGACTTAAGCCTCGATAATCCTCGAGGGTTACACATCGTGGGCTGTGGGAAAATGCCTCCAAGGCTTGATTCAGTTTGATAAAACCTTGTGTTCACAACATTCTTTGATGGATCAAAAAACGACCATGGGGCGCGTATGATCATGTGATTCATCAAATACTCATTACTTTGAAGGCACACAGCCGAAAAAGGAAACATATATCATATACATCTCTTGGCACAAGGTTATGAAGGAACATAATAATATCTTAATAACATATGATTTCTATACAACTGATTCAAAAGTCATAAAGAATTTTTATATCAGTTCCTCACAGGATTCAAGTAATCAACTTCGAAATACTACGGATAAACACGATAAATTGTTATGAACACAAATTGAATGGAAAAAAGAGAGAAAAATCTCTTTCTGAAGGTCGAGATCACGAAATTCTCGAGAGAAAACAAAAACGCACACATACCTGAAGATCAAAATTATGGTTTACGGAAAGAGATTTGGCAGGCTCAGGTAGAGCAACAGCATCAAGCGGTTTTCCACAGTTTAGCCCTACAAGTAATCGACTAACTTCCTGTCACAATACAAACAGCATCCATAAAAACGAATCATGCATCATATAAAACTTAGGCGGAATTATCCATAAGAAGAAAAAATGTTTAGCGGATTGAATTAAAAAATAAAAATAAAAATTCTGTGATAAATTGACCTGAAAAAGATGCGGAGGAAGGTTGGAGTGGAGGAGGCGGTGCAAGGAATCGAATCCGCAAATGGAAGCGTCTTTTCCGGTATCAGTTACGCCGTTTTCTGCAGCCACTTTGTCCGCCATTTTTGCTGGCAGAGATCACAGCGGAGGAGAGCGAAACGGGATGGAATTGTGGGTTTAAAAAATGGGAAAGATTCCCATTCTTTGTATATCCCAAAATTTATTCAAAATCCGCGACCGATTTTCCTGATAAACGTCACGTGCTGTCGAATAATCAGTTTTTTTCTTTATTTTTTATTTTTTGGCAAAAATTTGTAAGTAATCCTTTTTTTTTTTAAAAAAAAATTAAATTTTAAAGATGGATTAAATTAATAAATTCTTATGTTGATACGACGAGAATTCATTAATTTGTTATATTAATTCATCCTATTTAAATATATATTGATTTTTTTGTAATAGATTAGTGACACTACACCTATTCTTAATTTGCCTCATTTCGTTTTTCTTTCTCGATATTAAATTTAAAATTTGATTTTCATAATATATTAAGTTGTGAGAGAATGAGAATGAGATAAGACCTCGTTTTTTATATAGAATTTTTTCAATTTTAATAGTATATTTTAAAAATAGACTGTGCATTATAAATTATTTATATTTAACCAAGTCTTAACACATTTGATTAATAATGTTTACTAAAAAAAATATCAAACAAATCTTTATTGAATAAAGATCTAAAAATTTTAGGAGTAGTTCCACTGACTTATATCTTTATATAAAATATTGGGTAGAGGTCACTCACAAAGAAAAGTTAAAAGGAAACAGAAAACATTTTTATAATGTGAATTATTGACTGGTTTTGGACCTATGTTAGATCATATAGAGAAACTATTATATTTACAAAAGGTTCATCTCACATTGCAAAACATTGAATGGAACATGACAAATTATTGACAGCAAATACTTAAATATGCACTGATAAAGTGTGGGTTAATATGTGAAGTTAGTGGTAAATAAACCAAATTATTGGTAAGCCATAAAAATTTCAATTTGATAAAAGTAATTAAATCAAATATTATGTGATTCAATGTATTTTTAATCTTGTCAATCACTCAAGAGGTTATTACTTAATAAAATTAAACATTAAATTAAGTAAAATTTCATAATATGAAAAAATTGAGGTAAATCTCTCTAATTGATCAAATATTGAGATAATATTCCATAATAAAAGAACTTGAGCAAATATAATTTTTTTTAATACAAGTTGAGTGATACATTAAAATAAAATTATAGTTATCGCTTAGATCTAATGTGTTTTATTGGATCATTTAAAAGTTTTGATAAAGATTTACTTGTCTAATAACTTTTTATCTATTAATATTTATATATTCAACGAAACCAGGTTCAACGCTGACATTAATTATTTGATGAATTATGAACGGATAATTTTAAATATAATCATAATTTTGTTTAATATAACCTTTTAAAAAACTCGTATAAAGCCACGATTAAAAACATCGATTCAACTATGACTGCAAATAAAAGTAAGAAAATTATATTTTTTTAAAAAAAAATTATGCAAAATCTTAAATGATTGAAAGAATTGTTAGAAAGTTTTATTAATTTTAATAAAATCATGCGAGGAAAATTAAAAGGTTGGGACATTTATTATTTGTGAGACCTTTGGTACATGTCCTTAGGTGTATTCACACTTGAGATTAGTCCTATAAATAGAGCTCTTATTCTCATTTGTAAAACATACTTCAAAGTTTTGTTTTTTTTTTTTTTCATTCTCTTCACAACCTCTCATTCCTTTGTAAATAGAGGTGGCCATTTCGAATCTGAACCGCCCGAACCGGTCCAACGGTTTCGAATCGGAATCGTTCCAAACGGTTCGAAATCGGAACTGTATTTAGACGTGCCGGTTCAGGTTCCACCCCCTAACCGGAATTGAACCGCCGAACCGCTGGAAAAAAGAAACTTAAATTTTTTAAAATAATTGAAATCGACCAATGACAACGCGCCACGTCACCTCGAACCGGAACCGAAATCATCTAGGACCCATGTTGAACCAGAACCGGAACCGTAATTTCAAGGGCCGGTTCAGGTTCCATTTTTGGAACCGCTGAACCGGCGGTTCTGAACCTGAACCGGCCCTTGGCCATCTCTATTTGTAAAGCTTGTTTTCTTAGCTCATAAGAACAAGCTTCATTCCTTTCTTTAGCTCTAGTTCTTTTCTTTGAGCTACATCCTCCATTTATGCTCTTTTTTATCAAGTTCGAGCATCACTTTAGTTCGCCGAAAATACACCAGTTTGTCCGTTGTATCCTGGGAACCAATCATCCATACGGGACGAATTAGGTTTAAGGAAACCGTGATCTCCACATGCCTCGAATTTCTTAATCTTTGTACACATAAAAATAATATTGATGTGAGGTTCAATTGTTATTCCCACAAAGATACAATAGTCACTCTGTTCAACTATATATCCAACACGAATATGCCGGAATTAGGAGCCGAAAGACATAAACAATACGAGCAGGTAACTCTATCGCTACGAGAACTCAAATCAGAGATGAAAAATATAGAATTCAAGACATTAGTGAATTTTATTTTTAGAAGAACTGCTATCATAATACAAAGAAATTTCCATACATCCTCCTGTAAATTTGAAGAAGTTGCTCTATCATGTGAAACCTCTCATCAAATTCATACTTTACTACTATGCTTTGTTTAAATATTTAACTGAATAAGGTTGTGCTAATTAATATAATTTTTTATTTGTTGCTATAATTTTATGTTGGAGTAAGTTTCAATATCTAGCTCGAAAAGTAGTTTGTTAGTGAGTCTGAGACGAGGTCGATTGTAGTTTGACAAAAGTGGGTCGAGCTGTGTAGGTCGAGGATAAGTTGTTTGAGTTGGATAGATATGAAAAATATATGGTACATATCTTTTTTTCTTGTTGGACAAGATTTATCGTTATCAGTATTAGATTTGGATAAGAATAAATTTATTGGAGATAGATTTAATTTTAGATATATCTAACCATATCTAGATTTTATATTCATTATGTATCTAGGGTCTAGGGACTAGGAATATCTTCCTATATATACCCCTGCTCCCCACCAATTGTAATTGTCACATACTTTGTATTTTTCTTCACCATAATAAAATTATTACTGAGGAGGCTTGAAGAGTGGACGTAGTACATAGCTCGAACCACTATAAATTCTGTGTCACTTATTTTCTATTGGTTATTTGTGCCTACAATGGTCTCAATTCACAACATTTAATATATTAGTAAAAGAATAAAATTGGATTATTAAGATAATTTTTTTTAAAAGATGGGCTATCAGCTATGTTTAAAAAAAGAGTGAATTTCTCGTATAAGTTTTTGTTTTACAAAAATTGTTATTGCATTTAGAATTACTTATTTTGAAATATGGAGCCATTATCACAAAATTCTATATACATTGTTTTCGAATATTAATAACTGCATATGGGAGTGGGTTTGGTACTTAAAAATGAGTTTATATTAAAAAGGACTATATCTACATTATTTATTATAAAAAAATAATGGTTAAAATTAAAATTCTTTGAAAATTAAAATTTTCAAATATGTTATGTTTAAATTATCATATATATAATGTTAGGATTGTTGGTTCTTGTTATATCAGAGTAGACTAAAATGCACAGTGAAAAATTATTTGTTCGATTTCGTAAGTTTGCACTTATCCAAGCTAATGGTGACGTGTCAGCTTTATTTGTCAAATTTATTTAGTTCAAGTACTTTCAAGTTTGAGTATGCTTAGTGTCAGTATTCAGTATATACTACAACACTTGAGTTTTGAGTTTTGAAGGAAAGTAAGTTGACAACAAGTATGAAAGCAGTAAATGACAAAATGTTTATAGTGTGGCTCGGACTCTAAAGGTCCTACATCCACTATTCAGATACTAGTTTGGTAATCCACTAAACGTAAAACTTTTACATGTGCTCCTACGATCTATTGCTTGCTGAAGAATGCCTCGTCCTTCAATCACAAGCTCACTCGCCTGGTCCTTGCTCGTTCTTCGCTTCTTAGCTCCTCGGAATGTGGGTACACCACTCAGCCTCCTCATCGCTGATATAGGGTGTTTATAGTTCTCCTTTGAACTTTCATCTTGGCGACAATATCGCTAGTAAGAGTCAGAGTATAAGATGTACTTGACTGTTGTAATATTTTTGGAGAGAAAGTTTACTAAGAAGTAACTCAAGACAGATGTTCCGAGTCTCGTGTTCACAGAAGTGACACACATAAGAGCTTTAAAAGCCTCGAACGATTTTGTTAGCTTACACATAGAATGTTAAGTTTGTAAGTTCGGTATTCGTTTACCTTCTTCTGAAGAAATCTCCAGTATTTATAGCCGTGAGGTTGAAGTTTTTAAATAAATGTTCGTTACAGACAAAATGGATCATGTCCAAACGGATATCTTTGTTGACTGCTGCGATAGACAGGTAGGTGGTGCTTTTTCTAGATATTCTGCACCTGCTCCGCTTTTTCTGACAACGACAGTAACTGTTCATTTGACAGTATTGTCAGTTTGAGGAATCTTGGACTGACTGTCCTAGGTAACGAAACTTGGAGTTTCGTGCTTGCGAACTTTAAGGAATCTCAAATTCTTAAAGTTTGTATTCGTCAGTACGTTCATCAAATGATTCTCTTTGTTTTTTTTAGCTGGAATTGAGACTTTAGGAAATCCATGTTGATGCCGTCATACTTGTAAGTCCATGCTGATGACGTTATCCTTCAGTATACGCTTGGTCCCTATGCTGTTAAGTCTGGTGTATCGGGTGCAACCATACTGGCTGAACCCATACTTGATGAAATTTAAACTCATCAGTCAAGACTCATATTTCCCAAACTTGTGGGTTCGGCGCAAACCTTAATCTGTTGAGTGTTTGTGCATTCCAAACTGATTAACCAGTCTGGTTTTCAGATTAGCTTCAACTTTTAACTCGATACAAATCCTATACAAGACTTTACAATTTTCGAATATACTTAAATTATCTAGAAAGAAACTAAAATACTCCCTCCGTCCCAAAACAATTGTCTTGTTTTCCTTTTTCGTCTGTCCCAAACAATTGTCCTCTTTCCTTAAATGGAAAGTTAATACACTCTCACCATTAAAATACTAATTTCTTCTATCTCTACTGCATTGGTATCTGTGCCATTTCCAAACCAAACAATTGTTTTGGGACGGAGGTAGTAGCTTTTACATAATTTAACCCACCAAAACATAATAATATAAAGATTTCTAAATGAGATAAATTATATTTATTTATTAATAATTAATACTTTATATTAAGATCATTTAATAGCTAAAATTCATTGAACAGACTTTAATTTTAGCGATTCGAACTCTTAACTGTATTTATCTAAAAAAATACAAAATTTGATTACACGCTGATTTGTCCCAAAACTATTGAATCTCTATTCTTGAATTGTTGAAGAAGAATAAAGCAGAAATTTGAATATAACGTGGCGTTCCAAACCAATCAAACATTAATCTTGTTGAGGGCTCTCTTTTCTTGTGCAGCAGGTGCAGGAATCTCCCACCATTTTCTACATTTCTACAGTTTCACCCCGATCACAGAATCCACCCTCATCTCAAGCTGAAAATGGAGGCGCAGAGTTCGCGGCCACCCCTCCCGCCCTCCCCCGTCGCCGCTGCCGTACGCGTCCGTTCGAGGCCGGACCCCTTCTTGATTTCCTGCCGATGCTTCAGTATCATCACTTCTCTGGCAGCCATTCTCTGCATCGCCGTCAACGTCCTCTCCGCCGTCCGATCTTTCAAGAACGGATCTGATGTATTCCCATGTTCTTATCATCCTCACTGCCGCGGCAACAATGTTTTCTTTTTCTTTTTCATTGGGAGGGCACATTTTGAAATCCTTTCTTTTAGTGCAGATATTTGATGGGATATTCCGGTGTTATGCTGTGGTTATCGCGGTGTTTGTGGTAGTCGCGGAGACGGAGTGGGAATTCGTTTTGAAGTTCTCCAAGGTCCTTTTCTTCTCTATCGCTACTTTTGATTCTTTTGTTTGAAATGGTGATGTTGAATCGAGGTTGTCTACTTCGTTTTAGGTTGATTTTTGATGCTATCTTTCTTGTCTATCTCCTTTTTTCTGGAATTTATTATTACCCACCATGATGTAGTCCTAGTTTACATAATAATTTTATGGGAGTTTTTTTGTTTTAGACAAAATGTGCAATGAAAGTGCTTGTTCATCTACTTGGTGTGATTGGTTGGCTCAAGCTCAGTCATACATAATCAAACAATTTGAAGAACTCTTCCTCTAATTTTAGAAGTAATTACTTAAAAAAAATTTCTGTATACTGTACTTGTTCAAAAAAGCACATCGGAAAACTGGTAAACGGTGATAGGAATTTTGGACAGTGGTGAAATCGGGAAGTTTTTGGGTTGTGATTTTATGAGCGTAGTGCTAGCCGCGCAAATTTCATTTTGTTGGAAGTTAGTGCTGGTTTTGTGTAAGGTTATGCTATTCTGATCTTATGCTGGTAAATAATGGTGAAATATCATAATGCAATAGGTGAGGTTGTAATATTGGATGCTTTTCTATTGTTTGTCGTGCTGGAGCTCCGGAAAATCTTAGTTCAGTTTTGTACTCTGTCTCATGGAACCTATGCATAAGTCTAGGAATGGGCTCTTGCTGCAAAATTATGATGATTTACTAGTGCAGGAAAGGAAGGGCTTGTGAGTAGAATAAAATTTTGTTGCCTCTTTGCTTTGGTCTTTGCTGATAGTGGGGAAAAAGAATTGTTCTGCGTCATATATGAAAAGCTGAAAGATAATAATCCATTAAGTTTTCTTTATATAGACTTTCTAAGCATAAAGATTTTTGATGTGATGCTCGGAAAGATAGTATATGTTGAAACACCCTAGCTCTTTTTTATTTTTTATTTTATGGTTCTGTTCAATTCCATATGCTCATAGATTAAGTCTCTAACATGTTGCAGGTCCTGGAATATTGGGTTGGCAGGGGAATGCTGCAGATCTTGTATGTCCAACTTTTGCTGCATTGTTGTATACAATTTCTTGACTGACTTGTTTGACTGAAACTGATAGAGAAGAGAACTGTGAATCAAATAAAAAGACTTGTATAACTCTGAAAATTGCAGACTCGTACGTCTGTTCATAACATTCATCAAATCATGCCTAAATCCCTTTGCAGGCTCTTCTTAAATACTAGTAAATCAAATATGAATCCTAATCTAATGATAAATCTAAATCTAATCTACTAGATAAAGTCAAATCTAATAATGAAAGTAAATCTAAAATAAATCTTTATCTAAATCAAATCCTTATCTAATAATAATTCATATCCTAATCTAATAATAATGAATCTGCTGGGTATCAGAAACTTAGCTTATCTTATTGTATTTTTGTTCATTTAAACCTTAGCTAGTTAAGTTGGCTCTTTTCACTTTCTATATGTAGATTCTCACCAAATATTTATTGGTTGAAGGTCCTGTTCTTTCCTGATGGGTGACTAAACAAAAGTGTTCATCAACTGCCCAACTGGTTAACATCTAATTGAATAGTGGCTAGCAAAAAATCTGTAGCATTCACCTGAGAACTATAATACAATGATATCAATACTACAATGACTGTCTTTGCTTTTCAATTCTATTAGTATATTCAAGATTTGTTTCTAGTTTGTTGCATTAATGACTTGTGCTTTTCTATTTTCTCTAGTGTAGCAGTGATGACCCGTGCTTACCCTGAGTATTTAAGGGACAATCAAGATCTTTTTCTTCTTCAGAGCATTTCAAGCTACCTACTTCTTGCATGTGGTGTGGTTTATATTGTATCTGTAAGTTTATGATTCCACTAATCCTATTATTTCATAGTTATTGCTGGTCAGTTGTAAACATATCTTGGTTTTATTTTTCATGTGTTTACGCTGTCCGGTAACAATACTTTTTCACCATGACATAGAAAAACAAAATGGCCTGTTGATCTAGTGCTATACTATGAATTTTTGTTACATTATGCTCTAACTTGGAGTCTTAACTTTGAATTGCATATCTAGGGATTATTCTGCATTGGTATGGTCAAGCGTGCTCGCCAGAAAAAAGAAATCTCCAGGGACCAAGCAATAAAGGATCTTGAGGTTAGTTTGTTTCTGCGGTGTGACCATTTATATCCTTGAATGAGCATCCCTACTTAAAAATGTTCACATTAGAAACAGTAACTTCAAATGTTTGCTTCTTCATGCCTCTCTAGCTTGCAATGTTGCTCTTCCTCTTGAGGTTAATATTGACATTTGAAATTAAAATAGTCTCATCAAATATAAATTACAAGATTGGTTCATTTTAAAGATAGTACATGGTGAAATAGGCTTAAAAATACCCTCTTGAAATCTACTGTGTTTGGAATTTGACATTTATAGCTTTAGAAACATTTGTGGCATGCCAACTTGATAAGAACTACACAAATCATAATAACAACTGCAGGAGCTCGAGCGACGTAGAGAAGAACTCGAGTCGTTGTTGGTCCCCGGAGAAGCTTGATACAGAGCTGAAATGTGGCCGGAGAAACATCATACCGGTTGGCCACATGGGAACTACGCTTACGAGTACATCATCCCTCTCTAGCAACACTGATTTTTAGGTTTAGCAGAGAATTGTTTATGAATGAGTGAATCCCATTTTGCAGTTTGTTTGTACAGCATAACAGTAACTTGAATCTGCATTATTAAGTGTTTTGTTGTTGCACTTGTCGCCCAGTTTGTTCCTTTGGTCTCGATATTAGGTTTTTCTAAAACATTTGCTTTTGAATTTTAGACTTATCCCAACTATGTAAAATCTGTAAATCTATACTAGCAACATGTATAATACCTGTGAGGCTATTTGACTATAATAGTGTCACATGTTAACTGATTCTAAGAAAGTGAAGATTTGATTTACACATTAAAATATAGTGGTCAAGATATAAGAAGTTGTGGATAAGGTGGGTACGGCCCGATTTAGTCTGTTTAGATGGTAATGTATAAGTTTAAGTACTTCTCCCTTCTGATATAGTTTTATTTCCTTTTTTGGTGTGATCCGGTATATTGGTCACAATTCCTAAAATAGTAAAATTTAACATCTTAATTAACATTTTATTTATTTAATTAAATCCATTTAAAACTATCCCACTCCCAAATCCTAATGTTTTCCTCATTTCTCCTGTAATGAAATCCTACTTCTCTCTTTACTTGTATGCGGCGCTTACGACTTTTTCTCATCTCCAGTCGTCTGAAACCATACTTCTCTCTTCATTTCTCTCTGTCGTCGCTCTCCTTACCTGTGACGATGAAAACTTCCAATGCTGTAAATGTTGGTACCTTCTCGCTGAAGAAACCGGATAATATATCGTTGCCCCTATCTCCTTCATCCTCGGTTGTCGTTGCAGGCAACGACACCATGTGGGGGATGTTGTCTGGTTTACCGAATTCTGCAAGCCGATTTGCACCGACGATTTTTCTCTCGCAGAGAACCTCGTTGCCACCGACACTTAGGATGAAAAAATGGCCATTTATGGGAAATTGACTAGATGGTGTCAACGGGAGGTTGCATGGTTGGTGATTGAAGTCGATGAGACGGGGTTTTCATTGGAGGAGAAGAGGAAGCTTGTTCGGGATTTTGGGAGACTCAGTTCCCTACTATTTGGTGAATTCTGCTCTTTTTTTTTTTTTTTTTTCTGATCTATTCGTTGGTGTTGACTTTTTTGGTTAATTGAAATATTTGTGATATGTTGTTGTTGCTATTCGGTTTGCTGAGAAATATTTCTGATCTGTTGCTATTGGATATTCAATTTGCTGAGAATAATTTCTAATATGTTGGTTATTTGATTTTATGATCTGTTGGTGTTGCTATTATGATCTGTTGGGTATTCGATTTGCTGTGAATAATTTTTGATCTGTTGGTGGTGGGAATTCGATTTCCTTGAATAAATTCTGAATTGTTGGTGTTGACTATTCAATTTGCTTTCATTGTTTCTATTTCACCGTGGGAATTTTGTTTTCTAGTGAATTATGAGATGATTGTTTATTGTTCACATCATGTGTGAAATGTGTAACCCTGAATTGAAGTGGTTTCTTTGATTTGTTTTGGGAAGATGTTTCAAAAATCAAGCCATGTTAATGGTTTGGAAATTCTTTACAAAAATCAAGGGGTTCATATTTATTACTCCCTCCGTCCCTTTTAATTAGTCCACTTTGAAGTGGGCACAATAATCAATGCGGTAAAAGATAGAGAAAATTAGTATTTTATTAATGAGTGTGTATTAACTTTCCTTTTTAAGTAAGTGGACAATTAAATGGGATGAACGAAAAAGGAAAGGTGGACAATTCAAGTGGAACGGAGGGAGTACAAAAAACAAAAGTCTGATTTGGATAAATCCTTTTATTGCAGCCATATTTAAGTTATGTGCACCTCCAAATCAATCACGAGCTGCTTATTACCTACAACATGTCTTGCAGTGACACTTCCTAATCTTCTGACAACTCATTCTGCAATATCAGTGCATCCCTCTTCATATGTGGGATCTTGTACTTGTTGCATCCCTCCACCTTTAATGTTTCTTGTAAACATGATTGCAAAGTGATAAAAAACTTGTTCAATGTCATAGCTTCAAGTGTGCTGTAGCTTGTTAAAACTGCATTAACTAGGTCATTGATATTTTTGCAAGCATACTTTTGTTGTAGGCTTTGAATAGCTCCAAAGAACCCTAAGTCATTGATATTTAGATCTGGATTGTTTGCTGGTTGCTGCATTAGCCACTGTTCTAAAATCTGGATCACAGTCAGAGATATGTGGTCTTGCATTATCTTGCTATATGTAAATGTCTTTACTCAAGAATGAAGACCACTT
Organism: Plectranthus barbatus; assembly: GCA_026898455.1. Classification (NCBI taxonomy): domain Eukaryota; kingdom Viridiplantae; phylum Streptophyta; class Magnoliopsida; order Lamiales; family Lamiaceae; genus Plectranthus; species Plectranthus barbatus. The sequence continues at coordinate 26,552 of JAPKLW010001653.1, read as the reverse complement.
AACCTTTATAGCTGGAACTACAATGAATAATTAGGTGCATCACATTAATTGAAATCATATGTAAAGTAAAAACTGCATGAAAGGAAATCAGAAAATTAAAATATGCATGGTTGAATGAAGATTAATTCCTTTTTACATGCATTACAAAATAGAAATTTTAGACTTGTTACTTGTTTCACTAAGCAATCTATTATCACTTGTTTTCTGATTGATTCAATAGGTTTTGTTTGCATAGTTCCAACTGGTCTTAATTTGCTTTTTTTTTTTGTTGCTTGCACCTTTCCAATGAATGACCATATACCTATTTTTTCATAAAAAAGAACACTCCCTTCTTATAGGGCGACAAACAACATACATAAACATGACCTTGAGGATGAATTTTTTGCTTTTGCAATATTTATATGGATCTTCTTTCTTATGAGTCATGTAATACAGTGCGTGTTCTTACTTAGATAAAACCATTTCCCATCTATGTGAATAACATCCATAGGCTTGAACTCAATGACTTGTAAAGTGAAGACAACCTTAACATTTTATTTGGAGTTGTCAATTAGGGTTTTATTGCATTTGTGTGAACTCTGATCAGATTCTTTTTAACCCATCTACCCATAGTTAATTTAGAAACATTGATGCTCTCTTCAAGGAATCTAATTTTTATCTTTTCTGAAAATTCACAGTTTCAATTGTATCTTGGCTTACTTGAATTTTATGTCTTACTCTTTTATCTATTTTTCACAATACTTTGATAATTCCAGTTGTTGCTCTTTGTTTATTTGCAGCTTCCCATATCATTGAGATAGTCCTCTTACACAACTTGAACTTGGTAGCAACTTCTCCAATATTCCTTTGTTCAGGCTACCCATCTATGCTACTCTCAAGCAAAAAGTGAACTATCTCTATTATAAGTTGTCTTGAACTTTTTTCTGTTTTTCCATATTGTGTTTTTTTGGTGAAGAATGTAATGAATGTAATCCTATTTATAGGTAATTGAAATGGGAAACAATTATGTAGCGTTTAAACGAATTTCAAATTGACACCAAAATTAATTATTTGAATTAACTGAATTAATTATTTTGGTGGCAACGCCTTTTATATTCTCAAAGTCGAAAATTTAGAGTTAATTGAAATTTGAATTTGCCTACATTTTATTCCTGTTATTTTCCATTTTTTAAAAAAGTTAAATTGTTAATTTATTCATTAATTACACCATTAATATTATTTATTACACTAAATATTTGTTGGGTATCAGGCCTGCTCCGATTCGCCGATCGATTTCTTGCCGGACCCCGACCAGGTTCAGATCAAGCCCAATTTTCATGTGCAGGGTCTGAGACCCCTGCTCTTCAAGCTTTGACGCGCCTCCGGCTTGGTCTTGATCTTCAGCCCTCTAGATGTGCGAGTGGAGTGCCCAATGCTTTGCCTCTTCAGAGATCTGGACAAGATTAGCTCAGAACTCACCTCTGTGTGGTTCTTTGCCTTCCAACCGGCCGTCAAAGGGAAACTATGGATGGAGGTTTCTCTGGCTACTCACAGGCTCACGAGAACTCTCATCGGAAACTGTATTCAGGCCACAAAAGGATCAGAAAAGGTAGAGAGAAGGCAGAGCGAAGAGAAGAGAGAAGAAATGTCGTGCGTGCTGTTTAGGGTTAGGGTTTGCATTACTCAAAGAATAAACCGAATCAAGAGATATATATACAAGGGGGTTGGGTAAAATAATCGCTTCAACAAACTCTGATCCAAAACCCACACCAGCTCCCAATCCATATACCGGGCCTAGCTAATATTGGGCTCGGGATTAAATGGTTGGGCTGGAATAGCTAAAGGGGCCAACACTTCTCACAATCTCCACCTTGTTGGCCGAGGTTGCAAAGATGAATCCACTTATTAAGAATGTCATCATCACCATGTTGCCTAGCTATTCTTGTACTAGGACATTCTTGGGCAAGGCAAGAGGCACACCACATCACACAAGGCAAGTACCTGCACCAGCAAAAATATCCCAAGTTAAAAATTGTTTCAAAAACAGAAACAAACACACACGAAGTTAATGTAATTAGTAAACATGCAATGCAGTTAGCAGATGGTTAAGTCCTATCCCATCAGATAACCAGATAACATAAATAATTCAACCCACATCAAAGTTAAGCAGTTTCTGACATGAGATGAATTTTGCTAAAGGCACACACTTAGTGCCCATGTTAGCAAGGTTGAATTCAGAAGGAATCTTTTGTAATGAAATAATCCCCATATCCACAATGTCTCTAATGAAATGAAAGCGTACGTCTATATGCTTAGTCCTATCATGAAAGACAGGATTTTTACACAATTATATGGCAAACTGAGAATCAGAAAACACAGTAGGTTTCATATTCAAGAATTGAATTTCATAGAGCAAACCCTTAAGCCATATGGCCTCTTTAAAAGCATCTGTAATTGTTATGTACTCAGATTCAGTTGTAGACAAGACAACTATGGGTTGTAATTGAGATTTCCAACTCACACATGCACTACACAAAGTGAAGACATAAGAAGTGGTTGATTTTCTATTATCCCTATCATTCGCATAGTTGGAGTCTACATAACCCACAAGTTTCACACCATCAGAACACTTAGAGAAATCCAAACCCATGTGCTGTGTGTGTTTAAGGTATCTGAGTAACCATTTTAAGGCTTCCCAATGGGGCTTACTAGGGTTTTACATATAACGGCTCAGTATGCTCACAAAATAAGCAATGTCAGGTCTAGTACTTACCATGAGGTACATGACAGAGCCAACACCATTTGTATAAGGTACACATTTCATTTCATTCATTTCAGAATCAGTCTTGGGAGACTGATCCTTACTTAACAGAAAATGAGAAGCCAAGGGAACATTCACAGATTTTGCATTGTTCATGGAGAATTTAGACAGGATCTTAGCAACATATGCAACTTTATTAAGAGTAAGGACACACTTAGTTCTATCTCTAATTATATCCATTCCTAAGATTCTCTTAGCATCATCTTTCATTTTAAAATGACTGCTGAGATGATCCTGCACAAGATTAATGGATTTCATACTAGGGCTGATTATTAACATGTCATCCACATAAAGGAGTAAGAAGGTAGGCAGGTTATGCTCATGCTTATAGTAAAGACAGTGATCATGAGTGCTTCTAACAAATTTAAGAGACTTCATAACAATATTAAATTTGATATTCCATTGTCTTGGGGATTGTTTAAGGCCATACAAAGCCTTTTTCAAAAGGCACACATGATTAGGATACTTATTATCACAGAAACCTTCAGGTTGATTCATGTAAATATTAACATATAAATCACCATAAAGAAAAACAGTAGTGACATCCATTTGCACAAGTTCCCAATCAAAATGAGCAACTAGAGCAAGCATGATCCTAACAGTTGTGAATTTAACTACAGGGGCAAAAATTTCACTGTAATCAATTCCTTCCTTTTGAGTAAACCCTTTAGACGCAAGTCAGGCCTTATATCTAACAGATTTACCATCAAATTTGATTTTATATAACCACTTCCAGTCAACCACAGACAATTTACTAGCCCTAGGAACTAAAGTCCAAGTTTTATTTTCATGCAGGCTATTAATCTCTTCTTGCATTGCATTTTGCCACAGTTTGGAGTTAGAAGACTTAAGAGTTTGTTTATAAGTTTTAGGTTCATCTCCATCTAACTCTTCGAACACATTTAAGGCAAGCATAGTTAATTCATACTCATTAAACTTCCTATTACTAATGATCTGTCTTCTAGTCCTATCTCTAGCAAGATTGTAGTTGTTTAGGTTGTCTTGCATAGTATTAGGAGCTCCACCTTGATCAAAAAATTCAGGGCATTCAATATCATCAACATTATCAGGAATAAGAAAATCAGTTTCAACATTATGTTGAGAATTATCTTCCTCTTGAATGTCATCAATTTTATCAAGTTTAGGAGACTCCACCTCACTAGAAGTACCCTCATGCAGGAAAGTGGGTTCAGAATTAGTGAAACATGGGAAGTCTTCTTCATTAAAGGTTATATTTCTACTTATTATAACCTTATAGTCTAAATCAGTGATATCCCAGACTCTATAACCCTTTGTTCCTTCTGGATATCCTAAGAAGACACTTTTTAGCTCTAGGGTCAAGTTTATCCCCTTTTTGGTGAACATAAGCAGCACAACCGAAGACTCTAAGATAGGACAAATCTAATTATTTATTTGTAAATAAAACTCAGGACACCTACCCTTCAAAGGGGCTGAGGGGGATCTATTGATTAGGTTAGTGACAGTCATCACAGCTTCTCCCCAAAATGACTTATCCACCCCACTAATGGACATCATACACCTAACTCTCTCTAGAATGGTTCTATTCATTCTTTCTGAAATTCCATTTTGCTGGGGAGAGTAGGGAACAATCCTATATCTTCTAATGCCACATTCTTCACATAGATCATTCATTTGGTTATTACAGAACTCAAGTCCATTGTTTGTCCTAAGAGTTTTTATCTTTTTACCAGTTTGATTCTCTATAAGGCTCTTCCAGGCTTTAAATTGGTTAAACACCTCAGATTTATGACTCATGAGAAATACCCATACCTTCCTAGAGTAGTCATCTATCACCGAAAGAAAGTTTGTTTTTCCACCCCGGGTTGGTTCACTAGATGGTCCCCACACATCAGCCCGAAGATACTCTAATATAGATGTACTCCTAGGGGAATTAGGTGGGGTGTGTGCAGGGAAAATAACCCTACTTTGTTTGCCTAACACACAATGTTCACAGAAAGGCACAGGGGATACATCATCATTTCCAAATAACCCTCCTTCTTAAGAATCTCTAAACCCTTATTGCTCATGTGGCCTAGCCGTCTATGCCAAAGTCTAGACACATTAGGAGCAGAGTTTACAGTGTTAGCATAAGTCACAGGTTCAGCAGTGCACACTGATCGATGCTAAATCTGCATACAAATTATAGCATAGGACAAATAAATTTATAAACAACCCAGGGGTTGGTCGATCCCACAGAGATAGTACAACGAAGGGAAATCATATACTGGATATAATTTTTGAAACTTTTGTTTGGGTAAATCAATTAAAAAGGGTTTTGAGTTTTTCAAAGCAAGGAATTTAAAAAGATAAAATTCAAATATTAAAAAGCACAGATTCCAGGGAAATCTACCAAACTGATCAACATGCAAGAAACAAATATTCAAACCCAGAAAAGATATTTTTGGTGGAAAATCTGTTAGTGTGGAGTTAATTCCTTGGTCGGGCAATTAAAACCTAAATTATTAACTAGTGATCTATCTCCTCTCGGTCTCAAAATACACCAATTAATCAATTTCATAAAAATCCAGATTAATCCTACAATTGAAATCTTCTTGGTCGGACAGATAATCAAAAGTATTAAATCCTAACTTCCTGTTACTAACCTTCACCTCTCGGTCCTTCGATTAATTAACTAAAACCTACCTCAATCTTCATCTCTCGATCCTTCGATGAGAATAGATTTTAAATAAAACATAGGATTTAAACCAATAAAAGGGTTTGAACAATTGAATCAA
>JAPKLW010001653.1:0-20986 GCA_026898455.1 Plectranthus barbatus | reverse complement strand
TAAACCAATAAAAGGGTTTGAACAATTGAATCAAAACATGTATCACAAAAGGAGAAACCCTAGAACCTGTTTAGGGTTCTAGCCTAACATATTAAAGATAAACATCGCAGGGAAAAATAAAGATTGCATTGAAAAATAAAGGTTTGACAAATAAAAATAAAGAGGAATTCTAACCAAACTTAAAGAAAACAGAAAAATAAAGGAAAACTAAAATAAAAGCTGAAAAGGTAAAGAAAAGGGTCCTTAATTCTGAGCTATTGAAGAGTTTATATAGTAGTCGGGTTGAGGTCTTGGATGGTATCTTGGCTCCAAAATTCGTCCAAATCTTGATATAATATCTTCCCCTTCCAAATCTTCAGTGGCGTACAAATTTGTGCTGAAAAATCCTGCGTCTCGGCCGAGATGAAACCTGCCACGGCCGAGATGGTTGCTCCTGTCTCGGTCGAGATGGCTTTCATTTCGGGCGAGACAGAGACCGTTTCTCTACTTCTGACCCTTCTGCGCAGTCTCACGGGTTTGGCCATAACTTTCGCGTCCAAACTCCGATTGATCCGATTCCAGTTGCATTGGAAAGCTAACTCAAAGATCTTTCAAATTCCATGCTCCATTAGCTCAGATTCCATCGGTGGAAGAAGTAGTGACTGTTTCTTCGAACATCTGCTGCTTTCGGTACGGGTTCTCCATTGGATTTGGCCTAAAACCTGCGAAATCTTACCATGGCAAGCATAATACCCTCTAATATACACTCATGCTCAGTTTATTCAAGAAAATGTACTAAAATGCATACAATAAAGGAAAAACAATGCGATAAGAGAGTAGAAAAACGAGCTTATCACACACATACATATTATTCTTTTTAACAACCTTAAAAATTATCATGGAGCCTTGCAGAATTTTCATCAAACCCTTACCCCACTTACCCTCTAAACCATCATCTTCAAGGGCAGAGCATGAAATCAAGTTAAAGCATAGATCTGGCACATATCTAACATGTTTCAAAGTGTACATGCAACCATCATTGAATTTTAGTTTTATGTTTCCTATGCCTTCTACTTTACATTTCTTCTCATTAGCAAGCAGAATGTAACCACTATCAACATGTTTCATGCTTTCAAATTGGTGTTTATGAGGAGTAATATGATATGTACATCCAGAATCAATTATCCAATCATTAGCACAAAGCTTATCAGTACAGGAGTAAGCAGATGGTAAGGAGTTTAGGCATTCAGTATCAGATTCACTCAGTCAGAAGTATTGTTCAGACAATCAGAAGCAGAATTCAGGCAATCAGAGATAGTATTCATGCAGTCGGAAGAATACACCATGTAAACATCACCTAAACTATCTCCCTTAGTAGTGTTAGCACTGGAGTTACTGCTTTCCCCCTTTCTCTCTTAGGCTTAGTACATTGTCTTACATAATGGCCATATTCTCCACAATTGTAACACTTCATTCCCCTTGATCTAGATTTAGACCTGTTCCTATTATCATAAACATGTCTCTTTCCATCTTTAATACTATTAGGGTCACTGCTTCTATTATTCTCATCATTTCTAGTTTTGGATCTACCCCTAACATGTAGAATCTCATCACTATTACCTCTATTCCTAGACCTACCTCGTTTGAGATCTTGCTCCTTACTCTTTAAGACGCACATAATAGTTTCTAGAGTGACAGAGTTCCTACCATACTTAATTTTAGATTTTACATCATGGTAGGAATCAGGTATGGCTATAAGGGCATACTCATCAATGTGTTCATCACCAGTCAACTTAATATCCTGGATCAATTTATTAAACACATCTAAGTTCTCTTCTATGTCCCTATTTATGTCTAGTTTAAACCTAAAGAAAGTCTCAAGAAGATACATTTTACTAGGGAGAGAGGTTTCAGTGAATATGGTATTTAATTTGTCCCACAAATCCTTAGCAGTCTTAATATTACCTATTTTTCTAAGCACAGAGTCAGACAAATTTTGGATAATAATAGACCTAGCTAATTCATCAATTTCTACACGTTTTTCAGGTGTATCAGAATCAAGATACTCAGCAGTAATAGCCCTTAACACTTTTTGTTGAATCATGATGCACTGTATCTTTTGTTTCCATACAGAGAAGTCAGATTTTCCATTAAATGGAGTCATACCATGCGAATTCACACCAGAAGACATGCTGACAGGTTGTTTAACACACAGAAAGGAAACACGCTGACACGTTTTAATAGAAACACAATATCCTTCTTATTCACAGGAAACAAGACAGTGAGTTGATTCAGACAAAAATATGGCAAAGCAGTTCAAGATATCACAGAATCACGAATTTCATCATAACAAAGATCACTCGAACAAGTTCAACACTCAGTAAGACAAAGATAGCAGCGGGTAGGGGTGTACACGGTCCGGTTTGGCCAGTTTGAGGGTTGAAGTATGGACCAAACCAAATAATATGGTTTGAAAAATTTTCAAACCAAACCGGCCAAATTAATATTTCAAACCAAACCAAACCAAGCCAAATAAAACGGTTTGGTTTGGCCGGTTTAACGGTTTGAAATACGACGTTAACATTCAAAGTAAAAAACGTAGAACAATCTCATATTTTTAGCTATAATTTATTTGAGAAATAAAAAAAAAATTAATAGTGGCTCTCATCGGCAAAGTACGAGACAATCTTAATAAAAACAAACAATTAATGACATCAAAAAAATAATAGTTCATGTCACATTCTCAAAAATAATAGTAAGGTGAAATTATTAAGATACGATAACGATGAAGCTTGACCAGAGAATAGAGAAGACAATAAGGGTAAAAAGAGACATTTGAATAAAATTGTGAGATTTGAATATTGGATAGTTTAAGGTTTACTTTAGATTTCAGAAAATAAATAAAATGTAGAAAAAGAATTAAAATGAGATTGAAATATTTGATAGTTTGGGTTTTATTTTAGATTTTAAAAAATAAATAAAATGTATGAGAAAAATAAAAATTATACTATGTTGCATAGAGGATTTGAACTCATACCTCTTAAAAACCAAAGTCTAGATAGAACCACCATACTAAATGTACTATATTTACACTTCTAGTATAAAATGTAATCAAAATATTTATTATTAATATAAATGGTCCGGTCCGGTCCAAACGGCCGGTTTCTGTACTCAAACCATGGACCAAACCAATTAATACGGTTTGAAACTTACGGTCCGGCCGGCCGATTTTCGCACTTTTCAAACTGGCCAAACCGGCCAAATCATTTCGGTTTGGCCGGTTTGGCCAGTTTGGACCAAACCATGTACACCCCTAGCAGCGGGAATATGTAAACCTAAAGCAGTCAAGAAAACACAGAGGGATCCTGATTTACTGCGGTTATCCGACCAGTAAAGAGGATAGAAGCAAAAAAGACCACACAAAAGAGGATCCTACTTACTGTGGTTATCCGAACTAGTAAGAGGATGATCTAAGGAGCACAGTTATCCGGACCGATCCTCAGACCCACAAACCCTAAGAACACTAAGGGAATAAGGGAAGGGGATAAGTTCTGATCACGAAAGATCCAAACTACTATCTATCATGCAAACCCTAAGAACCTTATTGACTCACACAGGGAAAAAAAAACTTAAAGAAGAGAGAGGAGACAATACCAGAGCGGGGGCCCTAGATGAGGGCACACCCGACTTACTAGTCGTACCCTGGGCACAGACGAGGTGAGTCCTTCAGCAAGCCGATCGCGCTGAGAAGCGCGACCTGGATCTGATACCACTGTTGGGTATCAAGCCCGCTCTGATTCGCCAACCGGTTTCTTGCCGGACCCCGACTAGGCTCAGATCGAGCCCAATTTCCACGTGCAGGGTCTGAGACCCCTGCTCTTCAAGCTTTGATGCGTCTCCGGCTTGGTCTTGATCTTCAGCCCTCTGAATCTGCTAGTGGAGTGCCCAATGCCTCGCCTCTTCAGAGATCGGAACAAGGTTGGCTCAGAAGTCACCTCTGTGTGGTTCTTTGCCTTCCAACGGGCCGCAAAAGGGAAACTATGGATGAAGGCTTCTCTGGCTACTCACAGGCTTATGGGAACTCTCATCGGAAACCATATTCATGCCACAGAAGGATTGACAAAGGTAGAGAGAAGGAAGAGCGAAGAGAAGAAAGGTCGTGCAACGCTGTTTAGGTTAGGGTTTGCATTACTCAAAGAATAAACCGGATCAGGAGATATATATACAAGTGGGTCGGGTAAAATAACCGCTCCAACAAACTCCAATCCAAAACCCACACCAGCTCCCAATCCATATACCGGGCCCAGCTAATATTGAGCTCGAGATAAAATGGTTGGGCTGGAATAGCTAAAAGGGCCAACACTTCTCACAATATTAGTTATTGTGCTCAGTTAAAATAAGACTAGTACACCAGGACGAAGAGAGTAATAAATGATGTTTGAGTTTTTTTAAAAAAAACTAAACTGGTCAAATAATTATACTAAATCAAATTGACTAGACTATATTAAAATGATTTTGTTTGGAAAATTTGAAGTGTTGATTTCATGAGTTGTTCAAACGATGAAATTAATATATCATTTGACTAGTTTAAATATTGATTCAACGGATTAGCTAACAATAATTTTAATGCAAATACTTTTCATATGTTATAAACTATAAATTTAAGAAAAGTTGAAGGAGCAAGTGTTACGGAATAAGATGTGAGATAATAAATAAAACATATGAAATTTGATTATTCAAATCGTCAAAAACAATCTATATATATATATATATATATATATATATATTAAAATAAAACTGGAGAATATAATTATAAATTTATAGTTGTATTTATTGATCTATTCACTTCATTAATAAAAATACATTAATAGTTAGATTAATTAATTTTTAAATTCCTTAATTAATAATTGATTTAACTTATTTTTGTGATGTATATAAACTTATAAATATAAATAATATTTGCACGTAATAATTGAATTAAAAATGCTATGCTACCCACACTATGGTGAGATTTCGTTGTAGCTAAATAAATATTTTTTATTTAATTTTTCTATATTCTTTATAATTTTAACTTATTATTGTTTTAACATGTTTCTTTTTTGAAACATGTGTGAGTTTGAGAATATTTATTTTAATATTAGACATATTATTAAAAAATTATGCAATCAATGAGGGATAAAAGGTGCATCAAAGAAATAGATTTACAGTCACATAAAATAAAGTGGAGAGAATATAAAATAAATTATGTCGAAAGTATAAGAGAAAGAAACATAATATTTATGTTATAATAGTCAAGATGAAAAACATTGATTCGTACTAAGAAACACAAATGATGAAGTTATTTTGACTTGAAGATTCGAACTCACAAACACAAAACAATATGATGCTGATATGAATTAGTATGAGGTAGGTACTATTAATAACCAAACAATATCATATAAATACCAATATCGTTGAAAGAACTGTTTGGATATCAACATTACTATTAATGAAGCACAATAGTTATTAGCATAATGTGATATCCCGATTTGATTGAAGTTATTAAATGACTGATGAGGGAGTTGAGTGTATAAATTTTTGAAATTGTAAGAGTATAAATCAAATTGTATATCAAATAATTTAAGGTCCAAATTTAATATGTATAAAGCATGCAACAATGCATGTAGTTAAGTCTAATAATTTAATAAGTAATTTTTATGATACATCAATTACGAAGATGGAAAAAAGAGAAGTAATTGGTTGAAAACTTATTTTTTTTTGAACAATAATATATTGACAGTTTTCAACTCAATAAAAATAATGAAAGTTGTTTAACATTAAAAATTTTAAATTACGAAGTAAAACCTATCAAATCAAGAAAATAATATATAAGTCTCGATCTAGGATGTAAGTGGTTAATTATAAATTACGAAGTAAAACCTACCAAATCAAGAAAATAATATATAAGTCTCGATCTAGGCTGTAAGTGGTTAATTGCTTTGTCTATGATTAATTAGTCATATTTTTTAGTCGCGTCGAAACACCCGCTCCCCATTTAAATAATATATCCAATTAATAATATAAAATAATGTATAAACATTGTTCAAATTATAAACTAACATTTAGGCTTACAAAATAAAATTTATAAATTAATCAAAATTATATGTTAAATTAATTATTATAATATAAATAATTAAAATCCCCACATATCGCATGAGTGCAATACTAGTTACGTTTGTAACGCTACCATGACCGTAGACCTTATCACAACGACATACATGTTATCATTTTTTAAGAGTTTGGGCAATGATTAAATGATGGGCTTTATAAATACAAATTTATTTTGTAACGCCCCCATTTAGCCTTCCCAACTACGAGGCACGTTACAGTCGTGGATTTTCGATTTCCAATTATTTTTAAATGAACAACGGAAGATTTAAACGATTTAAAACCACATTTATATACATTTAAAAAGAACAACTTAAACAAGTAAACAATTTAACTAGGTTTTTCGTCAAAAACTTTAAACATGGGAAGAAAAATATTTCAGAGAGCGGTGCAACGGTGTGTGCAGCATGATGGTGATATGCATGTGATGATGCATATCATAGGATCTTCAAAATCTGTACAACATTCTAGCTGTATCCTTTACACCACCACTTCTCCATCCTCGCTGATCTACCTGCGTGTTTTAGAAATAACATGAGGGTTGAGTACTAATGTACCCAATGGAAATATGCCCGAAAAATACATTTTAAGTATGAAAGCTATGCAACTCACACAGATAAACACGGGGTTTTGTTAAAAGAAACCATGTTATCCAAAACATTTTCATTTGTGCGGACTATCTACAATGTTAACATATCTGCTTTATTATTTTGTAAGTGGAAGCTGGCCCACTTCCAAGTTACGATGAACAGCTGGGAATGAACGAACCACTCTACCCACTGTCATCAAATGTGCACAAGGTCTCAGATCTACACAAGCATTGAGACACGATCAATTTAAATAAATAAATTCACCCAGATCCTTATCTCTCCAAGGTCTCAGTACGTCAACTGCACAACCTGAATTCACAATATATTTGAGGTCGCTAGTCTTCATTTTCACAGATTAGTAAGACTAGCTCAAGCATCAAAAGGGCTTGGTTCTCATCTCATAATCAAACTTTTTGTTGATAGCAGTCAACAGAAGAACACATATGTAACACAAAACATTTATACATAGCAATCATTTTAAAATAAAACATTTTCACACATTTTAGAAAATGAAAATGCATTTTATTTTATATTAAAATAGTTCTCACCTGATGTTAAGCTTTCGTTGACTAGATGTTTCCTCGTTAATTGTGTAGTCGAGCTTAATTCCTCCTTTTCTCTCACATTCCTACAATAATGGCAATATAACCAATTAGGATGGATAAACTAGGACAGACATCTAACTCGACAAATTTTCAATCAATCACCTCACACAGTTTAATCTTAAATTCCAATTCAAAATCCAACACCAAAACATGCTTCAAATCTTGTTTCAATCGCTTCAATCAATTCTCGTCATTCGATTCCATAAACTAACATACAATTAGGTTCTTTACATGATCATATTAATCATATATCGAACTTATAAATAAAAATGACTCGAATTTGATTAAAATCGGACGAGAAAATGAAACTTTCCAACTCTGTGCATCTGTGTCGACAAAGATGCCTTCATTTTGGTCGACACAGCCACCTCGGTCGACATACCTCCCTCATCGACCGAGATACACCAAGTCGACACACCCTAGTCTATTTCCTCCTTGCCATGCCTTCCTGTCGATCGACACATATCCTGTCGTTCGACAGGCATGCGCCGACCAGCCTCCCTATAGACCCAGAATAGTGTGTCGATCGACACATTTTATCTTCTCTGGCAGAAATGCGAGCAGGACCTGCAACTCCATTTTTCATGCATTTCACACACTTTCAACACTATACAATCATACCACGATGATCCTACAACATCTAAGAACAAATTCCATGCTTTGAAACACCTTAAATTGCAACAAAAATAGCCCTGAAATTTCAGAAAACAAGCTCACCGGACGCGTCTTCCCTCTCCGGTGCACTCGTCCAAACTCACGGTGCAGGCACTAAAAAATGATCCCTATCACGAGCAGAACACATTCCTAGTATCAAAATCGGATTCGAATGGAGTATAAACAAGTTTCAAGTTTAATTACCGTATCGGTTTCGAAACCGATGACCTAACTTCAGAAGCTTGTAAGTCTCTCGTTACTTCACCTCACAGGGCGTGTGATAGCTTTCCAGAATTCTTGAAGAACGAGAATTCGAATAACGAGAATTCGAATGGTTGTAACGGCGTCGCCGGTGGTGGCTTGTGGTGGCCAGAAATCGCGCGAACAGAGAAGTGGCAAGAGAAAATAGTGTACGGGGTGGGGGTGGCGTGTGTTTAGTTTCAGAAAAAAAAAATGAAGATAATACAACCAAAATTTGTTTTATTCACCCCATCCAACATCCAACGCCTAAAATTCTTGAGGTGTCCTAATATGTACATGCAGGCTGCCACCTCCAAGGTGAGTAATTAATTTCTTTTTCTATTATTTTTTTAAAAATTTGCATAATATTTAAATCCTCCACAAAAAATTAATCTCACTTTACGAGCCTCGGAAAATTACACGGTTCATTTCATAATCTTTTTTTAAACGCACCCAAAGAGGGTGGGGGATTAGGCAGTGATCCCCAACCTGTATATATCAAGAAAAAATTCGGCATGACCATCGCAGAACATGGCCAATACAAAACCTGTGACTTGTAAATCATCATGTCCAACCAAACTAGTTCTAAAGTGCATACAATTTGTAGGTAGCCCGAAAGTGACTATCCTAAGCGAAAGATAAATCCAAAGTCAAAGATAAAAGAGATCCAAGTACATCAAAATGATCAATTGTGGTGAACCAACTAAGCATAACGGAAACGAAAGTTGGGGTACCCCAATTGATCCATCCGAACCAAAGCAGAAAGATAAGTCAGAGCAGAAGAGCTGTCAAAAGTAGTGAAACCAGCAGCATGCAATCCCTGTCTCGCAAGGTAATCAGTTGGCTTGTTGCCCTCCCGATGAATGTGAGAAAAGCGAACCTGAATCCCACGGAGCAAAATCCGAATCTGTGTAACAGTTAGTCGTGTCTGAGCTGGTCCATGTATACCAGAAGTGAGGAGTGATATGACTGCCGCAACATCCATCTCAATCCAGATGTGAGAAGAGAGCTGAGTAGCCAACCGGAGACCCTGAGCAAGTGCCTGTAATTCAGCATCAAAGCTAGAAGCAGCTAAAAATGGGGCACAGAAAGCAACAAGAAGACTGCTGGTGTGGTCTCGGATCAGTCCACCACCGGCAGCCATCTGGAGATCCATGTCAAATAACCCGTTCGTGTTCAGCTTCAACCAAGGAGCTTCACAGGGGAGCCATCTAACCATTCGAGAAGTTAGAGAACGACTAGGAGAGTCGGAACAAGGCATGAAGTTGACCAGAGGTCTACAACCTGCCCAATGAGAAGCCTGGAGTTTCTTTGATGCAACCAAGAGCTGTAGATGATGAGTAACCTACCAAATCACATGAGAAGAGCGAAAAGGAATGCCACGATGTTTGTGACTATTCCTCTCAGTCCAAATAAACCACAAGATCAAGCAAGGAACAAGAAAACTAATATGCATCGGAGAAGCATGTGGGAAAGTATTATGCCAAGATGTAAGAGTGTGTGCAATAGTGGAGTGAGTGTGTGCAGGTGCAGAAGAAAACCAGTGAGCAAAAGATGTCCAAATAGATCTTGCAACCTCACTCCAGAGAAACACATGTTCAATAGACTCAATCTGTGATTTTTTACAACAACCACAAGCAGACGTCAAAGAAATACCCCTAGATTGAATTTTGACATCAACAGGAACACGATTACGTAAGAGACGCCAAAGAAAAACAGAACTAGTAGGAGTAAGACAAGAGTGCCAGATATCACCAAAGAGAGGGTAAGAGGGAACTCAGTGTCTAACCTGCTCCCAAGCAGAGACAAGGGAAAACTCGCCACAAGCTGTCAAAGTCCACCGCGCAACATCCCTTTCACCCCACATCACCGGCAAAGAGCTCATAGTATCAACAAGATTCACAGGAATATTAACACGAATAAAAGCGGCATGCAAAGCATTCAGATTCCACATATTATTCACATAATAGTCAAAAACATTCCTATCACACAATCGAAGAGTACTACCCAAAGAAAAGAGAGGGGTGTCACCATACCAGATATCGTCCCAGAAACTGATTTTACCTTCGCCCAGCGACCATCTCATGAACTGTTGTGCTTTCATACCATCACGAAGAAGCCGCCGCCAAGGGCGACTATCATGGTAAGAGTATATCAGCCGGTGAGGTTGAAGACGCCCACGATGACAATACTTAGCCAAAAGGAACTTAGCCCAGAGAGAATCCTGTGCCCGGAACCTCCACCACAACTTCCAGCTGAAGGCAATGACCAAATCCTGAAATCTTCTAATGCCAAGACCGCTATATTATGAATTTAAATGCGATAGTATTATTCTCGAATAATAACTCGCTACACTTGTCTTTCCATTAAAAATTGTAACTTTGCGGTTACTTAAGTTTTCTCGAAATGATCTCATTAATATATTTCATGGTTCAATTTGATCCTCGAATCTCATCAGGTGTTTAATTTCTTCTCCAAAAACAAATAAATAATTATTTCAAAAAGTAAATATATTTTTATTTAATTAATTAAGCATAATTTTGCTTAATTAATACGGTATATTATATATTTCTTTATATGTAGGCTAGACTATTAAATTGGGACTATTAAGTTGCGAATTATTTAATACAAACTTAATTGGGCTATAATTTTGTCGAACTAAAAAAATTCTGATCCTATCCCAATTCATCGAATTTTGGACTAACCTGTCAGTCTGACAAATTTAAAAATTATTATTTTTATTTATAATATTCTTATTGATCCCGGTTTATTAGAGTAACGAGTATATGCACAACGAAAATTAAGTTTGTATATTCGGTAAACTTGCACTTATCCAAGCTGATGATTACATGTCAGCTTGATTTGTCAAATCTCGTTCAGGTACTTAGCGTTAAATATGTTTAGAGTTAGTATTCACTATATACTACAACACTAAAGTGTTGAGTTTTAAAAATGTAAGCTTGCTGACAAACAAATAAAGAAAGCAATAAATGACAAATATATTTATAGTGGTTCGGACTGAACCATCCTACGTCAACTCTTCAAACAATCGGTCTGATAATCCACTAAACTTTGAACTTTACAGGTGCTCTTACAATCTATAGCTTATCGGTGAATGCCTCATCCACCGATCCACAAACGCACTCGCTTGGTCCTTGCTTGATTTTTGCTTCGCAGCTACTTACAGTGTGGGCACACCACTCAGCCTCCTCGTAGTCAGAATACGGTGTTTATAGTTTCCCCTTGAACTATCTCCACGGCGGCAGGTTGCCCGTAAGAGTCAGAGTACAAGATGTACTTGACTGTTGTAGTCTTTCTTGGAGAGAAAGACTACAAGAACACCGAGGTTGTGAGTCTCGTGTTCACTCAGGTGACACACAAAAAAACTTAAAAAAGCCTCGAAAGTAAGCTCAGATGGTGTAAGCTTTCGCGTACACGGTTTCTGTAGGAATTGATTCAATTAGTTTCGGTATTAGTTCACAGATTGTAACCTTGTTCTGTTGATATCTCTAGTATTTATAGCCGTGAGGTTGAAGGTTCGAAATAAATGCCTGTTAGACACAGAATGGAAGATGTACAATCGAATGTCTTTATTGGCTGTTGCGCTAGGCGGGTAGGTGGTGCTTTTCCAGAAGTTTTGCCATTTTTCCGCATTTTTTAAAGTTTGACTGCGGCGCTTCGTCTTTTTCGTCAGAACGATAAAATTTGTCAGTTTGAGGAATTGTGGACTGGTTGTCCTAGGTAACGAAACTTGGTGTTTTGTGCTTGCAGACTTTAAGGCTTCTCCAATCCTTTAAGTTTGTACTACTTCAGTACATTTCTCAAGCGATTCTTCTTGTCTTCATGCGCTGGGACCTGGACTAGGAAATTCATGCTGGTATCATCATACTTTCAAGTCCAAGCTAACGATGTCATCCTTTGAAGTATGCTTGGTCCCTATGCTGGTAAGTATGGTTTGATCAATGAAACCATATTTGCTAGATTCGTACTTGGCGAAATCCAAACTTTAGCTAGACTCATAGTCAACCAGACTTGTAGAGTTCAATGTGATCCTAAGTCTGTTGAGTCTTTCACACGTATTAGACTGATCAGTCAGTCTAGTCTTCAGATTAGACTCAACTTACAACTTGATAAAAGAACCTATACATGACTTTACATTTTTCAACTAAACTGAAACTAACTACCTATGATGACTTTTACATATTTTGACCCACCAAACATAAAATAAAAGAAGGATATTTCTATTAAATTTTCTAATGATTCTTTATTTCATTAAATATTTTTTCAAATTAAAAATCTTTAAGATATTTACAAAAAATCTATTTTATCTTAAAAAGATTTAAAATATATCACAATCTATCTATATTCATACACTTAAATATTAAAAATATATTATTTCACTATTTATCAATATTTATATATATTAACTTCATGATTAAATAGTTTTTAAGGATTTGATTATCTAATATAAATATTTATATTATGTAACTTAAGACTTAACCAAGATATGTGATATTGACTAATATAAGTATGTTTTGGTAATATAGTTACAAAAAAAATATTAATTAAAAAATTAATCGGATCAATCGGACCAACCCGTCAGTTTTTGGCTCAATCTTTTCAAGGCTCGGGTTATTCAGTGAAAATTCTTTTCGGACTAAAATATATTAACCATAACCTGTATTTTGGCCCGGGTTAATCATGCCTACTCACGGACTACGAGCTAAATTGACATTCCTCACCATGAGAAAAAAATAAAAATATTAAATAATTTGATTTTAAAATGAAAGGGTATATTGAGAAAAATTATAATTGTTTTTATAATTTATGTTCAGTAATTCAATTATCCAATTTAATTTGTGAAATATTAATAATGCATAAATATTATACTTCCAAAGTTTTCAAGCAAATTTTATTGTTGCATTACTTGCTAGCTTGGGCAATGTAGAGTAGCTTTTCTTTAATAACAGTCGCATACCGAATCGATCTGGACTACATCTTTGCAACCTACTCCCTCCGTCCTTGGCATTAGTCTTATTTATTTTTGGCACAATTAACAATGTTTGTGAGTGTAGTGGAATTAATATTTTATTGATGTGAGGATATTTTATTCCATTTTAAGAAATGAGACTAATTCCGCGAGACAGACGAAAATGGAAAATGAGACTAATGCCAAGGGACGGAGGGAGTATTAGGGTTAATTCGATTACAATCCCTATTTGCATGAGTTTTTCACTATATAATTATAAACTTAGGTGCACACCATTAATTGAATAATTATAAATATGTATTCCCTCCGTTCTATTACAATTGTCATGTTTCTTTTCGGCACGGAAGTTAAGAGTTGTGAGTGTAGAATGAGTTGGAATTAATATTTTATTGTTGAGTGACAATTTCTTCCCTAACATTTTTAATTTCAAGTGATTTTTTTTTTTAATTTTTAAAATAGGATTACATATATTAAACTCACACACTTAAATATTTATGGGGAAGTTCGAACTTGTGACCTCTTGATCCCGACAAAGTGCTTTCACTACTACACCCCAAACGTGAGGACAATTTCAAATGATTTGTTTCCTCTAATGGTAACAAGTTCAATTAATTGTTATTCAATAACTGTTATTAAATACTTCATACAATATCCGTGCGAAACTCACACATCATAAGTAAGCTAATTGTCGTCAATAAATTAGTAAATTTTATCTATATCTATCAATCATCTTTCAAATATATCGAATCTTTATTTTCATTTTGGAATTTACCAAAATGTTTAGTTTCATTAGTTAAAATATCATCGATAATTGACGACACTAAAATATTTGGTGTTAAAATAAAGTCTGTGCTAAATAAAAATGAATCTCAACTATTAGATTTGACTGCATCAACGGTTAAAAAAGCATTAATTATTAAAACTAAAAATTATTTTTGAAACATAATATATATGAAAATTAAACACATACACTATATTTTAAGTATAATTTATAATGTAATCAAACATCAGATCTTGAAATAAAAAGTTTAATATAAAGAAATTGATTTTTTTTCTTTCCTATTCAACATATAACTTCATTTTTATACTCAATCTTTGAAATTGAATCTTTCGTGTACACGTCTAGAGTTGCATATAATTTGAGTGCAATGACAAACCTTTGCGTGCATTTTGTTTTTTTAAATCTTTTGAATTATGATATAAATTTCATATTTTATTGAACTAAAGATGCAGAAACCTAAAACAATTGATCTGCTTAATAATTTACCTTATTTTATAATGGAGAAAATTATAAATTTTAACTTGTTAGGAAATTTGTTACAAATTTCCTTTTCTTATTTTATTTTGGTGAATCAAAGTGTAAAAGTCATCTTAGTAAGTCTCTAGATTAAGTTCCAGTATGAGTTTAAAATGTAAAATCGTGTAAGGTCTTCATTATCGAGTTGTAAGCTGGAGCTGAATCGAAGACATACTGAAGAATTAGTCTTGATGCGCAAGAAAGACTCAAACAAACTAGAGTTCAATAAGTAACTAATCAGTCTGGGTCTTAGACAAACTGACGAGTTTGGAACTACAATGGAACTGACCAGTCCAGGATACATAACTTACCAGTCTGGGGACCCAGCTTAAAACTGAATGATGACATCAGCCAGCATGGACTTGCCAGCATAACGACATCAACATGGAATCCTAGTTCCAGTCCCGACGCATAGAGATAAAGAGAATATATCTGAGGAATGATACTAACAAGTACAAACTTTAAGGATTGAAGATTCCTTAAAGTCTGCAAGCTCAAAACTTCAGTCTTGATACATTTGACTGACCAGTACAAGATAATAAGACTGACATACTGTCGTTCTGACAGAAAGGTGAACAGTCACTGTCGCGGTCAGAAAAAGCAGGAAAAGTACTGTACCTTTCTTAAAAAGCACCAACCTACCCGCCGATCGCTATAGTGAACAGAGGCTTCCGATTGGACAATGTCCAATGTGTCTAACGATTATAGAGACTTTAATCTCACTCATTCGTTTATAAATAGTCGAGGTTTTCAAGAAATTCACACCTACCGAACTCGCAATTTTCAAAGAACCAAAATGCTGCTGAAATTTTAACTCTCATGTTTGAGGCTATCTAAGCTTTCCGTGTGTCACTGCTGTGAACACGAGACTCAAAATATTTGTTCTTGAGTTATTCCTAGGTAATCTTCTCTCCAAGAAAGATTACAACGATCAATTACATCTCGTACTTTGACTCTCACGGGTATTCTGCCGCAAGCTGACAATTTTGGGGAAACTTTAAAAACCATATTCCGACGACGAGGAGGCTTCGTGGTGTGCCCACACTCCGAGGAGCTGCGAAGTGAAGGAAGAGCAAATGACCAGACGAGTGAGCTTGAGGACTGGAGGACAAGACATCCTTCAGCAAGCAATAGATCGTAGGAGCACCTTGCGTAATTTGACACTTAGTGGATTTCCAGACTTCTGTTTGAAGAGTGGACGTAGGACTATTTTGTCCGAACCACTATAAATTCTTTGTCTTTTATTTCTTTCAGTTTATCAGCTTACTCATCTTAAAACTTAACGCTCAAGTATTGCAGTATAAAACTGAAACTGACTCTAAATACTATATATCTGGACTTAAGTACCAAACTAAGCTTTCGATAGCCAAACTGAGACTGACACTCAGTTAGGATAAGGTGCAAGTTTACTATTAAAATAATCCGCTGTGCAACTAAGTTTACTCTAAAACACCGGGACCAACATACCTAAATTGTTAGAAATTGAGTTTCAATTTACTTCCTAATTTGATGTTTTGATGTGTCAAAACTTTCTTTAGTGTAAAGTTTCTAGAGTCTCTAAATGTAATCCTTGTATAGGATTAATCGAGTTGTAATAGTCTAGAAACTTAAATGCTGAAGATCGAGCGAGTGATTTCTGATGATGAATTTCAAGAAGACAAAGCTCGAGATATCAAGAACCAAATTTCTGAACTTAAGAGAAGAATCCAAGAAACTTGAAATACTGAAGATTATGATTTCGTGTTTAAAACTTAGTAAAGCCAAAGACTGAGTTTTCCTCAAGAAAGATGGAAACTTAAACTGACTTTGGAAACGTCAGTTTAAGTTCCAAATAATCAAGAGCACGTTAAACATAAAGACACAATGAATGTAAAGTCTGACTCGAGATATCTTGAAATAATGTCAAAAAGTCACTATGAGGAAGCTCAAACTTAGATTCCTCGGACTGAAACTTAGTCTGACAAGAGCAGGTAGAAAGTACGCTGCAAAAGGTGAAAAGCAGAGCAGGAAGAATGATCATGATTGGACGATCCTATATTTATCTCTAACGGCTGGATCAACGTGTCTAACGGATAAAATTTCAAAATATCTATCGAGAGACTATGAATAGCTCGACACTTCGACATAATCATCATCAAAAAGCCTACACAAAACTGAGCCGACACTGTGCAAATTGTCTACTCAAAGCTCTCTGAATTTCTGTGTTCTTTGTTCACGAGACTTAAGCTTCTAACTTAATTTATTAACTTCGCGCATCTGTCTAAGTGTACGAGGCTGAAGCTCTAAGCTGAAGCTTTTACTTGGTGAATATTACTTTTCAAAGTAATATTCATAGCAGTCAGTTTCCTGCTCCGGGAATCTAATTTTTACGGGCGTTGCCAACCATCTGAGTTCTTGGAAGAACTAGTAAACATCCAACTATCCAGTTTGAAGGCTGCGGGGTGCGTTCTCACTTCAATCTGAAGGAGAATTAGGCTTACAAGGAGTTTCTGGGCGAGTGACGTCAGTAGACCGAAGGACGGAGGTTTCCGACGGGCTGACCGTAGACCGAGAGAAGGCTTGTAACTCTGAAACTTAGTGAATTCCTGATTAAGTTCGGAAGAGTGGATGTAGGACTTTGATTCTGAACCAGTATAATATTCTGTGTCACTTGTTTTTCTTTAAGTTTCTGCATCTAAACTTTCGTACTTACTTTGAAACCTTCAATACTTGGCTAAGTATTGAAGTGTATATTTGAAACTTACCGAGCTAAACTGAATTTTGACAAAACTGAAAACTGAGTCAGTTTTTTAGACCAAGTGTAAGATTAATTAATTTCCGCTGCAAATATTCATACTCTGATTTCAGGACCAACATAAATAGGGGTGGGACGGTACGGTATACCGAAATTTTTTCGCCGTACCGTATACCATACCGAACTTTACGGTATGAAAAAATTCATACCGTTACAGTACCGTAACTATCGGTATACCGAAGTTTCGTTATAACATAAACTGAATACTGTTATCATACCGTAATAACGGTATACCGTATCGTACCAAAATTTTATGGTATACCGTGATATACCGTAACAGTATACCGTACCGTACCGTACCGAATATTATTAATTAAAATAATATATAAATATTAATAAAATTATTATTTAATTAAAAAAATGAGTTCCAAGGCAACTTCTCACCAGCTATGTGGTCGGCAATCTTGTCCCGATCACCACCAAATTAATGGTTTAGGTAATAACACTAATTAGCTATACAAAGATGTATTTTATAGGTGACTCAATTCATTTGCATTTGATAACTAACCGATGTGGGATATCAAAATGGCTGCTCATTTATAGATGCTTTCATTTGTGTGTGTTTTATTCTTTATCAATGTGGGATACTTTATTATGTAGGATAATAGCTTTAAAAAGTTACTCATTTTGTTGTTATTTTTTCTTCTAACCATATTTTTTAAAAACTATTTATTATTATTATTTTTTAAAACTATTATTATTATTATTTTCTTCTAACGCAATTGAACGAGGGAGAATAAAGAATTAAAATTAGAAAAATATTAGTTATGAACATTTATTGAAATAAATATATACGATAAATACTATTATATATGAATAATATTATATTATTTAAAATAAAAATAATATTTATTTATTCGGTACAGTATGTAGACGGTATACCCTATATTTTAGAATCTCATACCTTTACCGTACCGTATAGATTTTCGGTACGGTATCATACTGTACCGTTAATAACGGTACATCAAAATTTCGGTATTTTCGATATTTTTTCGATACGATATGTACGGTATATCGGTATTTCGGTAACATAAATGTATATGTTACTTCTGAAATTAACTTCAATATTTTTTATGTTAGAAAATTATATCTCAATATTTGACAAATTAGAAAAAATTCCCTAACTTTTTTCATATTACAAAAAATTATCCTAATATTTACATTATATTTAAAATACGTTGAGGTTATGAATTAACCAATTTTAATAATCACTCAGTTTATATCCAATGAATATGATAAATTCTTATTTGTGAGTTTGCACTAAGTTATACTGAAAATTTTAAGTATAACTTATAAAATAATAAAGAATGATGAGAATTATACTTTTATCTTTTAATCATTAAATCTTTTTAAATAATATTAATCCCAAGGATAAGATTTATTTATATTTATCATAAATTTCGACTTTATCAAAGTCATATCTCTCTCTATATTATTTGTAATAGAGGACACACACCAACCAAACACAGCCGATTTCACGTGTAAATTCGCAAGAAAGAGTGAGCTGATCAAAATGTGTGTACATTGGCTATGCATGCATATTCCAACTCATAATATTTTTTTATTGAATAGAAAATAAATGGTTAACACCAAATTCACTCATAATATTCTTTTAGTGATTAAAATCTAGAATAATATTAAAATACAAACACGTAATTTTTCCGATGATAAATTTTGATTGATCACTTCTCTCGCGACACGTGAAATGTCTTTTAGTTGCTTGATGTGAAAAATCTAATAATTTTTAGTTTTCATTTTTCGATAATCTATTAAACTCTATTTGCTTATTTTCACACGTCTCATATAATCCAAAATATTAACGTATTGATTACTAGAATGAATTGCCTAATTTGTCAATTAAAAATCTAATAAAAACGTTTATTATACAATTTCCAAAATTAAGAAGAAACCTTCAAAAAGAATTTGTGATTTCATAAAGGATATTATGGACATGTTGAAAGGAAAAAAAAACTATTTATATATACTAATAGAAATATTAATTGAGTCAATCTATAGAGTTTCGGGTTCAACTATGCTTGAACTATTTGCTCAAGGCTATTCAATTAATTTTTTTCGTATCAAAATATTTCAATCATAATTCGTTTTAATTAAGCTCAATCAAATTAGATCAACATGTAGATTTCAGCTGGATTCACATCTCCAATAACATATATAGCAAAATGGTAAGGCTCAAGTTAGGCACGCCTAAACGGTTTAGGCAGATTTTATCCATTAATCCAAGTCAACCCATCTAATTAATATACCTTAATTGGGGGTTAATAAACTCTATTTGGGATGAGTGAACCCATTTGGATTGGATAAAACCCACCTAAACCGTTTATTCGTGACTAACGCAAATTTTTGCCTAGCAAAATATATAAAGATTATGAACAAATTTTATCATGGATCATTAATTGAGTGAAGATAAAGCTTGTAGATTCAAATTTATTTGACACAAAGTAAGTTTTAATACTTAAGAGAGATGAAATCTAGTTTTAAAAAGTGACGAATTTAATTACATTTAAATTCTTTGAGTTGAGCTGATGATTTTGGAAATAAGTCTATTTATATACTGGCCTTGATTTTGCTATGTATTTTATATATTCTTTTTTCTCATTGTACGTATTTTCTAATTTCTAATGAGATCCAATATCTCTCTCTCTATATGGATGAAGGTTTTTTAAAAAAAAAGTTAAAACACAAACGAATGGGAATCTTTAACACCGATAAGATAAATGCTTAAGAATTTTTTTTATGCTTTATTTTTTTAAAAAAAAAGTAGAATATTTTTTAATCATAACATATATGAAAATAAGTCTTAATTTTTCTTTTTGAGAGAGAAAATAAGTTTTAATTAACAACAAAGTCACTCTCAATATTTCTTAATATTAAATTCTAGAATACGATTGAGATCCTAACACAAGATTTTGTCTATGATGAAATAGTCTGCTTTATTATTGGTTACGATTTGATTTCTCTTGTGACAGGTGAAATGTATCTTGCAATTTTAAATTGTGTCTACCCCATCAATTGATAAGTATTTTTCAATTATTTCCCACTCCATTATTGAACATAGTTTTTCCATATTTCTAAATTGTCTACTCCACTAATGGACATTTATAAATTCAGACTTATTCGATAAAATATTATAACTTTTATACTCAATCAACTCTACAGGCTTACTCTCACGTCTTATATAATATAAAATATTAACCTATAAATTACTAGCCTAAATAGCACAGTTTATCAATGAAAACTCTATTAATAACGTGCATTATAAAATATCCAAAATAAAAGAGAGACCGTCAAACTATTTCTATATACTTACTATTGGAAAAACGTGAAACACATAACCTAACAAATATAGACCAATGTTTCAGAACACGGGGTTGAATTCCTTACTCTGTTAATAGTGATCAGGAGCGGATGTAAAATTCAAACATAGGGACTCAAACCTAATTTTGTGGAGTCGATATTTGATAATTTTATTTTATATATTAGACCTAAATAAATTAATGGTTGATACAGAGTCAAACAACAATTAAAGCACAATCAAGCAATTTTGTAATTAATCAAGCAACAACCTTAACACAATGAAGCAATGTTATAAATATAATCAAACAACTTTCTCGTTTTCTGACAGAGAAATTTTTCTCACCGTACCTACTCCTTATATATATATATATATAT